>WSFP011576238.1:0-10621 GCA_009831015.1 Picea engelmannii
ACTCCGTGGAAAATAGGGTTTGTGGCTAGTCTTGAAACTAGTCTAAAACAGGTGTTTCGGGTAAAAACGTCATAACTTATTCATAACAGATCCAAATTTAGTAAGAACAAATTTGTTGGTTAGAGTACAGTCTTTAGTATTCTAGGTACAATCTTCATATCCATACAACAAATATTCCATGCGGGGCACGCTCTACAAGTTCGCTTTCTAGAATAAGTGAGAAGTCAACAAGGTATGTCATTTTTTCTCTAACTCATTTTCTGAGAGGTTACAAGTAGTGAAACCTGGAGGAATTGCATAAAACACACTGAATAACATTTTGTAATAATTTCATATCTTTTTTCATTACAAGTACATAGTTATGATTATTTCAAGTTAGGGTTGTTGACTAATCCAAAACTAAAAGTAAAGTTTGATGAAAATGCTAGTCTCTTGTTGTTAAAGTTTAGGAAGGTTTGCAGGTATGTGATCATATACACCAGGTCTATTACAGAGTTACAAATCAGATTTGGATGATGAAATTGATGAGGGCTTTTGGTTGAGGTACATGTTGAGTACATGGTTGAGACAAGTAGTTGATGAGTTGGCACATACATGAGGTGTATAGTTGATGATGTTGGTACATGGTTCAGATTATCTCTCCAACTCTTCCCCTTCCCTTTGTTTCTATAAACATTTTTCCCTTTCTCTGCTTCAAAAGCTTTTCTCTTGGCCTCCAATTAATATTGAACAACATATTCTTCTTGGTTCTTTCATAACTTGTCCTCTATTTTCTGTTGGAGTTCTTGTTCTCACTATAACCTTGCCTGCTCATATTGAATGACCTTATGTTTAGCCTCTTCCTTTAATCAGATTTCTTCTAACCTTCATGCCTCTTTAGCTTCTCTTTTATCTCTCTCAACAGATAAACCCCTTTGTATTTTTTTCATTTGTTCATCAATGGACAAAGCCTTAAAAACTATCATATGAGGATTTTTCAACTTTCTTAAACCTCATCCTAGTCACAAGAATTTTAAAGAAATAATTCATCCTCCCATATTTCATGATTGTATTGCCATGTGCACTATACGTGATCAACATGCTTTAGAATTAAGCCTTTATGATAATGTCTTCTAACCTATCCAAGTGAAAACTTATATTCCAAATGATTTGTTTCTTCCTACCTCATGTGCTTTGCATCCTGGATGAAATAATAACCTAGCCTAAAACCATATTGGATGAATATCATTTTATTTTCTTCCTTTAATAATGAAGCATTAAACCCTTGGAGAATCGTTTGATATGGTATTTCACCTATTACAAGCCTATCTGATACATGATTTGGTAAAAGATGTGGTGATGCAGCATTGTTGCAGTTTCACCACAAATCCTTATATAAGTTAAATCCTCTTGCAAATACCAATTGTCAATATAACTTATAATATTCTTTGCACTATCAGTTATCCTGGGCCACTCTCCATAGAAAAATAATGTAATATAATATTGTCAAGAAAAAATCCCAAACTACTAAATAATATCTCTTGTACTTGTTATCCCATAGAATCTAGAAATAAACATGAACCGGTGCCTTTGAAACGTGTCAACTGAGATTAAGACATGGAAATACATTTGTGGCACATATGGCATCCAATAAATAGGAAGACATATAAAGGAAGGTACAACACGAAGTTTTTCCCTTGCCCTATGAACTCTCTCAATCATATTATTAAGTTGGTTGGACAAAATAGTTACCCAATTAAACAACCCTTTTGTTGTAGCCACTATATAAGATAAAGGGACCCATGTATCTGAAAATCGTCAACAATATTTCTCTCCATATAATATGCATATTAATACCATAAGGTACATGTATGGTTCTCTCAAATTGGTGATAACAAACCAACCATTGGTTCTATTTGAGAATTTTTTCTCCTCCTTCCACTAGTATGTCAAAATATTTTCTACATCATTCTAGTCATAAAATTCATTCACAAAAGGAGTAACTAGGTGAAGTTCAGGATTTGGAAACCTATAATACTTCTCCAATTTTTTGGCAAATAAAGAGCATATACAGTCACCCTTCATATCTACAACCGTACTCTTCTTCAAATTAGTGTATTCTATAATCCATTCAATGGCTTTAGAGAAGGGAAAAATGGGTTCTCCCGTTGCAACAGAATGTAGACGAGACCTCCTTATGTTCATAAAAACTTTATCATTAACCTCCCTAACAACACGGTCACTATGAGGAACCATTTATGGATATTATGCCTTCCTGAATTTCAAATACAAATCATTCCATCCTAAAAAAAGGACTTGAGTTCATGTACTTTCTTCAATCTCCTTGAATATTGGTTGTGGTAAATGCTCCTTAGGTATAGGGAATTGGATCACAGGAACATATTCTTCGAATTGGCCTTCAATTTCCACTAACTTTTTTTAGAATCCTCCCTTATTTCTTTTGTTCTCCCCTTAGGATATTTAACATGAATCCTTATAGGGGTTCTCCTTGGTGGCATGTTTCTCACACCAAATCCAATACAAACTAGAATAAAGGAAATAGTTGCATCTATGATTAACCATTCACTTAGTCAAACACCCAAATTAAGAATACACTACGTAATTTCTCAAAATGAGTAAAATTTAATGATAATCCTTCTAAATCAAACAATTTTGAGAAGAGTTCATAATTTACACTTGGCATTATAGAAGTAGAATTCTTGGAATATTCACTTGTGTTGATTTTTCATAAGCTAGGTTAAGCATGAAGTTCATTCCATTTTAGCATTTCACTTAACCATAAACAATAATATTGCAGCAACCAAGATCACAAGAAGAAACACCATGCATAAGAACACAAGAAGTATCACGGGAAACCCTTCTCAACAAGGGAAGAAAACCTAGCCAAATCCTTTGCTATAATCTTCAAGAGAAAGACCTTCACCACCAAGAAAGACCTAGCACACAAGAGGGTGCTTAAGCCCTAGAAGACTAGCGCCCAAGAAAGGTGCGAACCTTTTACCAAGTAGATGTATTTGTTGTAATTTCCAAACACACAATAAAGATATGATTCCACAATGGGGAATCATCCCTTACTTATATTAGACTTATCCAATCAACAAAGGTGTCTATTGGCTCAACAGGGCCGACCTCTCTAAGTCACTATATAATTAATTATTATTATTATTATTATTATTATTATTAACCATATTAATTATCTTTTACATTTATTATTAATCACATTAAGGTGGGGCCGACCTGCACCCTTTACATAACAATTACGGTTACAGGCAGGTCTGACTCTTGAACAACATATAGCAAAGGATCGGATACACCCACTAGTGCTCATCCACTAGGGGCACATCCATAGGGATGTCATAGCTCTGGCTCACCGCATTACACAGAAGAACCAGATCTATGCACGTTCACATGTGCTCATCCACAGGCATGTCCACTCTACAGATCTTCTTTCCCACTGCCTAACAGAGAAGAATCATCTTGAGTTTTCTCGTCAACTCTGCTACTCATAGAAGGCTAACACATCATCTTCATTTTTGTTCACATGATGATGCACCCAACACTTTGGGATTTCACACGTTCACCTTGTGCTCAGCCACAGGCACGTCCAACTCATCAGATCGCCTTTCCCACTGAATAATCATATGGATTTATTCTCACTCTCTGAATGGAGGAGGTCATCTCTACATTCCTAGCTCTGTCTCACGCAGGAACCATGTACCCTTCTTAGGGGATTTCTCTTAGGTTTGTAAGTTGAAAGAAAGACTTCACATAGCTGCAATGATCCACACCTCATAGGTTTCTAAGTTGGAGAATGTCTCACATAGTTGCATTCATTAACACCCCCTCTCATCTAGGGAGGCATTCTTTATCATGCCAAGTCTCACACAGATGTATTTTCAATTTTGTCTTGGCTGGAGTTATCCGCACTCCCTCTCAACTAGGGAGCCATTCTTCATGAGTTAAGTTGGTGAAGATATCTGCAATATGCTCATGTGTAGGAAGGTACTACATGTGTATGATTTTCCTCTACATCATATCCTTGAAATAAGGATATTTCATCTCATCGTATTTCGATCCATCATGAAACATTAGGTTCTCAAGGAGATTTACTCACGACTCTTATTTATCATCATAGGATCCATCTCATGGTTAAGTAAATCTGTCAGAATCTTGTGAAGCCACATTGCTTCGCACACTTGATGCTTATATACTCTACCTCTGTGGTACTTAAGGCCACAGAGTTTTGCTCCCTTCTTTTCCTGTTCATTAGCCGGATGTGCTTTTCCAGTTCATTGTACTTTCTGCTCAATCTGAATCGTCATATACTACAAACTCAAGTTTATACTAGAGGCATATCTTAGGCCATATCCAACTATGTCTTGTATATATCTCAATGCATGTTTTGTTGTTGTCTAGTGACTCTGTCTCGGTTGACTCATGAAATGACTAGGAACATTTATTGTATGGCATGAATCAAGTCTGGTGTTGACCAGATACATTAGTTATCCAATCAGTTGTGGATCAGTCTTGTATGAATCATCATCAATCTTCTTATTTAAATCCATCATGGTGGATTTTGCATTCTGTCATATTGAACTTCTTAATATTTTCACTGTATATTTTCCTTGACTTAGGAAAATCTTATCGGTCATCTGTCATACTTCTTGTCCCAAGAAGTAGTGCATCATACTCAGATTCTTCATCTCGAATTCAGAAATCAAGGATTACTTGTAACAACAACGCTTTATGAATAAGTCATCAGGATCAAGCTCTCGTCACCAACACTGTAATGATATAGGTTTGGATCAGCAACACTCTTGTTGAAATCCAAACTTATCAAGAATCTATCTATCCGATATAGTTTTCAACTCATGGATGGAAGTGCATATGGTTCACTGGATCAAGTGTCTCATCATAGACAACTCCCTATGTTTGTGAGAAACCTATGGCTATAGATCTCGTTTTGTATCTCTTGACACTTTCAACAGTTGCATGCTTTACCACAGACTTCCCTTTCTAGTCCATGAATAGTATCTTATGCATCATTCTATTAATATATACTGGTATTCTTTTGTTATGCCTTTTTTCCATACCGGTTCTCTTGATTTTCTCTAAGACAAAGAGTCTCAGCATCAATGAAGTGGCTCATGACTAAAGGATAGCTCGAAAATCTCTTTTGCTTTCTCGGAATGTGCCTTGACAGGCTTGTATGTTTCTCTGCCTCTTGCAAAGTGAGTCTAGGTAGGCATTTTATGCCCTACTGCAATATCTTTGAACATATCAACTGGAGAAACTGGATAACCTGGAGTAATGCCTGTCTCCCTCTGAATTGTTGAAGGGGGGAAAGGTATTGTCTCACTATCAATCTCCATCTAAGATTCTCTGGGTATTTAAAAAAAATTGTCTCTTCTTCAAGGACAACGTCTCTGCTTGTCTCAATCTGTCTCTGACTAGGGATGTCTTTGAAGATTCACTGTATCCTTTCTTCCTAAAGGATTTAGCTTGGACTTCTTCTTCTTGGGTACATGAAAATACATTGGGCACCCAAATAAACTGAAGTGTTCAATCTCAGGCTTAATTTTGGTGCAGACTTCTTCGAGAGTTATGTTTTTCAAAGTCTGGTGAAGACTCTTGTTCTGCACATATATTGTTTCATGCATGCTTCTTCCCATGGAATCCTATAAATATTTTGATCATGCTTTGTAGCATTGGTTGCCTCAATGATGGTTCTATTCTTCTTCTTTCTCAAATGGTTTTAGCTCCTTCTCAGTCAAGTGACTCCCTCTGAAGGATAAGCATCTTCTTTTCTTGTTAACCTATCTGGAACAAGAAAAAAAAAAACCAACACAAGAATATCTCTTTGAGTGTGTTGTTTCTCTGAATGCACTGAGATCCCTCTGGATCCATGACTTCAGCAAAGGTTCCTTCCTCCTGCAATTTCACTCATGACAATGATACAAATAATATATACAAAATGCATACTTGGGGATGTTGATATGATTTATCCAATGGCTCTTGGTTGATCTCTATCCACTGAGATCTTTATGAAGAAGTTTGTCACGGTGTCACCTTTTGTCATCTTTGTTTATTTTGAAGTTGGCCCTTCAAAGTAAGGGCTTGAGTAGGTGATTGGCTTCCTTGCCCTGACGTCATATTCCTTCCATTAATTGGTAGTTGTCTCTGGTAAACCCTTTTGTATTACCCACAACAAGTCTTCCTCTAAAGTATTGTCTTTCAAGAACTTTGAAGTTGCTTGATCCATAAAGCTTATCTTCCATCATAGTTTTGTTCATCATATATTTAGATTCTTCACAATCCCTTTGTCAACTAGGCTAGAAAACCTAACGGCTGGGCTAGGCTAGCAATTTTAGGTTTTATTGGACTTATGACTGCCAACAATAAGACTTTGAGAAATAGGAGAACACTCGTGAGCTTAAGAGCTCCTTCAATGAGTTTGCAGAAACCCTAATTCTGAAATTTCTGCAGAAATTAGCGAAACCCTAGAAACCCTAGGGCCAAAAATTCAAAATGCTCATAATGTCATTCTGAGAGTCTCTAGAGATGTGCTGGAAGAGGTCATACTCTTCTATGCCAAAAGTAGCCCCAGTGTCCAAGTATTAAGGGTTGAATCACCTATGTGAAGGAGGTCGTACATATTTTTTGGAAACCCTAGGAGGGTCATACAGTTCTGCATAAGAGGAGAGATGGATGATAAAGGTTTGTAGCTTGTGCAATGGGTTATTCAAGACCTATGCTCTGATACCATGTTGATTTTTCATAAGCTAGGTTAAGCATGAATTTCACTCCATTTTAGCATTTCACTTAACCATAAACAATAATATTGTAGCAACCAAGATCACAAGAAGAAACACCATGCATAAGAACACAAGAAGTATCCTGGGAAACTCTTCTCAACAAGGGAAGAAAACCCAACGAAATCCTTTACTATAATCTTCAAGAGAAAGACCTTCACCACAAAGAAAGACCTATCACACAAGAGGGTGCTTAAGCCCTATAAGACTAGTGCCCAAGAGAGGTGTGCACCTTTTACCAAGTAGATGTATTTATTGTAATTTCCAAACACACAAGAAAGATATGATTCCATAATGGGGAATCATCCCTTACTTATATTAGACTTTTCCAATCAACAAAGGCGTATATTGGCTCAACATGGCCGACCTCTCTAAGTCACTACATAATTTTATTATTATTATTACTATTATTAACCATATTAATTATCTTTTACATTTATTATTAATCACATTAAGGTGGGGGCGACCTGTACCCTTTACATAACAATTAGGGTTGCAGGTAGGTCTGACTCTTGAACAGCATATAACAAAGGATCTGATACACCCACTAGTGCTCATCCATTGGGGGCACATTCATAGGGATGTCATATCTCTGGCTCACTGCATTACACAGAAGAACTAGATCTACACACGTTCACCTGTGCTCATCCACAGGCACGTCCACTCTATAGATCTTCTTTCTCGCTGCCTCACGGAGGAGAATCATCTGGAGTTTTATCGTCAACTCTGATGCTCAGAGGAGGCTAACACATCATCTTCATTTATGTTCACATGATGATGCACCCAACACTTTGGGATTTCACATGTTCACCTCGTTCTCAGCCACAGGCACGTCCAACTCATCAGATTTCCTTTCCCACTAGATAATCATCTGGAGTTCTTCTCACTCTTTGAATGGAGGAGGTCATCTCTACGTTCCTAACTCTGTCTCAGGCAGGAACCATGTACCCTTATTAGGGGATTTCTCTCAGGTTTTTAAGTTGAGAGAAAGACTTCACATAACTACAATGATCCACACCTCACAAGTTTGTAAGCTGGAGAATGTCTCACATAGATGCATTCATTAACAACTTGGTCTATATTTGCAATCTGAAATGCATAAAATAATTTATGTACTCAATATTACCAATTTACCTTATTTGAGTGAACTAGAAGATCGTGGATCAAATCAGGAGAACTAACATGCACACTCCACTTCTAGCTTATATCTGCCCAGAGGGGTCAAAATTCTAGCTTATATCTGCCCTGAGGGGTCAAAAAATATTCCAATAATAGAGTTTGTCTGATATCTAAAGAGTACTGCATAGACATTGGCCTATCATGATCTAATAAAGTGGAATTGAAACCAAAATAGTGTCCAAAACAGACAACGCAATTAAACATGAGGTGGAACATGTCCTTGATGAGGCAAGTATTGTTGCCCAATGGGAGAGGAATAAGTTGGGGAAGCAAGATGGCATAATGAGCTATCATTTTCTGAATTGGATAATGGAGATTTGCGCCAGCATGCAAGGTAACGAGCCAAGAGACAGGATGATTTAGTTCCGAGTACATAATTTCAAGTCGGCAATCTCACCCCGCATTTCAAAGATGAGACGAAGCAAGTTGTCCCGTTAGAAGGAATTACAATGACTTGAGTGGACTGATTGGTTGAAGGGAGGGGGACCATGTCACAGACCCACTACCATAATCATTTTTTTGTTGCTTCCTGCAGAATCAGAGCCCCCGAAATATCTACGGAGGCCTAGCGTAAACTAGTTCTCTCTCTCTCTCTGCTCCCATGTGATCGTGGGTCATGATCACAGGTCAAATAACCATGGCGTCTCTCAATAATTCGCGACTCGACGCTACAGAGATGATGAATCGTGTGACTCTGCAACCGCCAAACCCCGACAAGGCTAGCGACTAGCCAATAGGGACAAATCCCAACAGGGTTAGCGAATGGCCAATAGGAATGGGCCCTGTCGCGCGATTGAGGGGAGTACATGTGGCAATAGGGAAGCACGACACAGTGGGCGACGTGACAGGAGACGGGTCCCACTTCACATGCCACACCATTCCAGACCCCCCCCCATTAAAGGAATAATGGCAAGGGGGGTATGGAATTCGCCTGAGCACCGTTGATCAAGGTGAATTAATCTCGACCATTCAAGAGTTGCGCGTTCGATTCCGGACCCCCCCCCCCTTAAAGGCAGAATGGCAGGGGGGCTCTGGAATGAAGCCTCAGTCGTCGATCTGGGCGGGTGGACTATGGTCGTCCATATCTACTCGCTACTTACTCTAATGCGCATTCGTGCCCCAGCTTAAAACCGACATCTCTTCCTCACATCTGATGGTCGTATAGACCCTGAGATCCTTCAAAAGAATCTCGTCCGTTCATCGGGACTTATCATCACGAGAGTCTGAACTCTCGACCACGAGGCTCCCGAATTCTTGATCCCCGGTTTCCCGATGTGGTTAATCTCTTGACACGTAGCCTCCTTAAATCGGATGGTCCACGACTGTTTCAGGGTTTCCACCATGGAAAGTCTCGATCTCTCGTCACCAGGACTTCCGAATTCGCGATTTCCGTTTTCCCGAAATGGGTAATCTCGCGACACGTAGCCTCCTTAAATCGGATGGTCAACGACTGCTTCGGGGTTTCCACCATGGAAAGTCCTGATCTCTCGTCACCAGGACTTCTGAATTCACGATTTCTGTTTTCCCGAAACGGGTAATCTCGCGACACGTAGCCTCCTTAAATCAGACGGTCCACGACTGCTTCATGGTTTCCACCATGAAAAGTCTCGATCTCTCGTCACCAGGACTTCCGAATTCATGATTTATGTTTTCTCGAAACGGGTAATCTCGCGACACATAGCCTCCTTAAATCGGACAGTCCACGACTGCTTCGGGGTTTCCACCATGGAAAGTCCCGATCTCTCGTCACCAGGACTTCCGAATTCGCGATTTTCGTTTTCCCGAAACGGGTAATCTCGCGACACGTGGCCTCCTTAAATTGGATGGTCCATGACTGCATCGGGGTTTCCACCATGGAGAGTCCCTATTCACTGGGGGTTTGACCCTTGGGTATCTCCTGACAGATCCAACGGCTGTCGGGTTTTCCAGCCGAGATCTAACGGCTCAGACAGGTTCCTAACTTGTGCATTCTCCCACGGCTCCCTGGACGTGGAAAAATCAACGGTCCAGATGTTCTTTCGGACCTTGGGGATATATGATCTTGATTTCTTTGCTACCCACGAAGACACAGAAATAAAAAGTGGTAAGGCCTTAACATCCTACTTTCTCCTACCAATCTAACGGTCATGGGTGACCACAGGTTTCCCGACAGGATCTTATCCATTGATCAACACCTATTCCGGGTTAAGGCGCTTAACACTCCAATTTCTCCTTACGATCTGACGGTCGTGAGTGACCACCGATCTCCCGATGGGATTTCGTCCGTCGGTTCGATACTTATCAGGGATTTCTTAAGGCCTTGTGCCTTCATGTCCTTTCTCCAGGTTCTTGATGGGCGTTTGAGAAGGGTATCTCTATGGGGAAGTTTACCCAGGGTACTATCTGAGGCAGATAAGGGTATCGCTCTCCCGAGAACCAGACGTGAAGCCTGAATTAGATCAGTACGCATATAAATAACAATTTATGAAATAATAAGCCATACGTAGTCTTTCCATTATCAACATACAACTACCAGTGCTGATCAAAATATCATACAGACATTCTTATAATGAAGTCATTCACCATTTCACAGCTTATGATCATAGATGTCAGCATACATATATTTCAAGATGTCAAAGGCAAAACACTTA
>WSFP011576245.1:0-10621 GCA_009831015.1 Picea engelmannii
CTTGTTTGATCATAAGGCTAAAGATAGGGAATTCCTCCCTGGCGACTTAGTTTTGAAATGGGACGCTAGGAAAGAAGACTCGACAAAACATGGCAAATTCGATCATATCTGGTATGGACCATTCAAAGTTACAGCTTCTAAAGGGAAGAACTCATTTCTACTAGAAAATCTGGACGGTAAAATCCTCAACGCCCCTATCAACGGGCGTTATCTGAAGCAATTTATGCAATAAACAATTTCCAAAATACCATTGTATATACCGGTTTGTGTTTTTCGCTTTTTACAATTTTTTGGTAAGTTTTACTTCCACCGCAAATAAAACATGTTAGTGATTTCATAGAAAAGGAAATATAAAATAGTTAACACATTGAACTCTGTGACTCTTAAAACCCTCACACTTTTCATGTTGTCTTCGTGCAGGATTTTTGTCTACAGCTCAAACATCAAAAAGAAGAAAAACCAACGGTCGTATATCAGAAAATTGATTGTCCTGAAACAGGTGATAAATAAATAATTTACTTAGATGAGGATGAAGTGGTAAATCAAAGGTATGAGTCTATGAATTGTTTCGATTTCCAAAGAATATCACCTGGTGCAACAATGGTCTCGTATGTATAAAGACACTCGTCTGATTTATTATCAGAAGAACGAAATTTTATCATAGATTATAAAAGGTTCCTCTAGATAAGATAAAAACGATTAAAATAAACCAGAAAAGAAGAAATAAAGCGACCTCAAAGAAAAAGGTTCCAAGAATCAGGTTTGCATTATAAACAACTACGTTTACGAAATCCAAAACCTCCTTTTGTCACCCTGTTCAAATTTTTGTGTAGTCTCCCTTGACTCCAAACACCTTCCCATGGACTCCACAGAGAAAAAAGCGGTCACACTTTAACTCTGAAAGCTGACAAATGAATCTTTGGAAAAAGGGCAAGTCCTCACAGCTCCTCGGACTTCTACTGAACCAAAGTATGTATAAACTAATCCTAACTCTCTTAATTCTTTTAACAAGTTTTAAATGGTTAGTCTTGCTCAAAGAAGGCCCCTAGAAATAAAAATTCCCCATAAAAATTTTCCTGCAGACTAAGATGTTTTGAAGGTCAAAAGAAGACTAGTCCAAAGTCAACAAAGTGAGTTAACATACCTCTGTTGCTAAATTATAAACATGTATCACCCTTGGTATACTTTATACAAATTGATTGCCCCCACTTCATGTTTTAAAAGAAAAAATATAAGACAGATGGTGAAAGGAAATTCATAAATGATTGCTCCCATTTAGTCCAAAAAAAGAGATGATGAAAGGAAATTCATTAAATGATTGCCCTCATCTCAACATTTAAATGCAAAGTTACAAATTGAAGTGGTGAATGGAAATTCCATAAAGGGAATCAGATAACTTCACCGGGGTACTGAACAGGCTCATTGGCAGTGAAGCATTGTCTAAGAAATCTGTAAGGTTGTTATACACAAATTATATTGTACTCTGGTAATTAGTTCTCCTTTCGACTAGATCTGCATCCCAAGTCCACGTGGGACTCCCTGATTAAAAACATTGAAATTACTTCACCTTGATGCAAGCAAAGATCAACAGAACCTGTTAGAAATTTTGAGGTTGTTGTGATTATCTTAAACAGATTCGAAATCAGTTTCAAGGAAGAGGAAGTCATCGATAGGCCTAAACTTGATATTAGTGAATGATTAGGTTTCAAAAGCTTTCAGAGATAAGAGTGAAACCTTAAATTTTCCTCTATGTGTTTCGCAAAAATAAAGTAATGATTCCATTCACCCAATAAAGGCACTTGGTCTACTGTTCTTCTCGTCCCGCAAGGAGATGAGATCCCTAGATGGAGCCTATGTTGGAACACATATATTTTTCAAATACTCTAGTTATTAAAGGATTGGAAGCCGCCTACCTTTTAAACAACAAAATGTTAATGATTAACCTCAAACATCGGATTTCGGGGTTTCGCAGATCTAACACTCCAACATCTCGAAGCTCTCAATGCCCCGACATGCGAAATAGCGAAGTTGGGTTAAGCTTAATTATGATCATCGAAGCATTAAAAAGTGATTATCACTAATTTAATACATTGCACCTTCGCAAGTTGGGAGTCACGCCTCGAGCAACCTTTGAATGTCCCGATATGCGAAGTTGCGAAAGTGACTTAAGATAAACCTGATTAATTACACGACTAATGATGATTAACGATAATTAATTGTTATCGCGACTTCGTGATTCGACATTTTTGCCTTAAACAACAACTTATAACCCCGATACTCGAGGTCACGAAATTTCCAAACTAATCGCAATTAATTAAAAACTTAAGCATGATTAAAGTTAATTAATCAAATTGCAATTTCTCAAATTCGCGGTTCATAGCTCGAGACTAAGAGTAAAATCACCTAAGATCATGAATTCCAAAAAAAGATTAAGAACTAATCACGATTAATCAAAGGTTTAAGCTGGATTAATTATTATCTTAAATAACCTTTTACCTTGTAAAACTTAAGGGCAAAAATTAAATACTTCTATGATTCTCCCAAGTCACAAAATATCAAGCATTTATGGCATTTATAAGCAGAGTAGAGAAATGATTGGAAATAATATCTTCCTTTATCTCCAGATCTTTCTATTAAAAGAATTAAACGTTGTGTCAGCAAGGACCCGCACAGACTAGAGTGCTCAATGTGAAAGGATTTCTGTCATTAGTTGAAGTTCATTCTAGTTTTCATAGAGTCAGCTTAGCGAGATAACCATTGTTTGTATTTTCATCCTCTGTGACAGGAAATATAATTTCGAGATTCTATATCATGGCTCCACGGAAAGCGCCCAAAACGACTGGTCAAAGTTCAGGCCAGAGTTCAGATATTCTTTCTGATACCTCGCCTAGAAACATCGACACAGTCAAAACATGGACACGTGTTTTCAACACATTGCAATACGAGCTGGTAAACTTCCCAGACAACTCGAGCGACAACGAAAAATAAAACTTGTATATCAAATACGAGGTTGTTGCTCAGTCAGAGATGCACAAGGTAGCAACAAGGCCGCGACTCTTTCCCTATTATGATATGATCGGATGGGCACTGGATCATGTAGATGTCCCGACTAGAACAATATTCAATTCTCAGAAGGTGGTTGTTGGGACATTTCGAGCGGAGCATCTACAGGCGATGTACAAACTGTCTCCCACACCAAACTTTACTTACAATGTCGAATTCTTAGAGGGTTTCAAAAAGAAAGAATGTGAGCAATTTGGAAAAATCTTATTTGACCTGATCAAGGATTGGTGCTCACGCCCTGAAAAGTTTAGAGCTGATTCTAATGGTATACACACAATCTCATCGTTACAACCACAGTTCATGTATATAGCGATGATGGTGTGTCGACTTTATGAGAAAGAGAATACTGCACATTTCTTTCTCCCATGGGTACCGCTTATCCACACAGTAGCAGAGGGATACTCTTTCGACTGGGCCAAAATGTTGTCAGACAGTCTGGCCAGTCAAATTACAGAATATCGGACACAAAAGGCGAGTGGGAAAGCAACTTCATTTTTCATGTCTGCTTACATTATGGATGCCATTTGCTTCATAACACCTTTTCCATTAATGAGTTGGAGTTGGACTCCAAATAACGCAAAGCCTATTCACGTGTACCACTCAAAACTCTGGGAAGATAAAGCCAAAGACTTCGTCTATGAGATTTTCAACTGGGTAATGGTACCAATGCATGTCGTTATCTTTGGCCACCCACCTCCCAGGATTTCAGATAAAATCGTGGCCAACTTAGGCAGCGTGGCAGACTCGTACATAGAAGAACAATTCTCTTATATTAGGGTTTTTGGTTGTTTTGTTCCCCCATATGCCCTGCCGCTATTCTTACCAGACAGGCTAGTATGTCGCGAGGTTGCTAGGAAAACAGTACTCGGTGGAATCGACAAAGAACTCAAAGGAGTTCAGAAAAAGGTATGGCTTTCTTTTCCCTTACAGATTGGTACATTTTCTTTATTAGATTTCGGCCATTCCAAAGTGGAGGCCACGATCTTAGAAGAAATGAAACTGGTAGACATTGAATTCAAGAAGCACGACCCTCATAAGGTTGTGGGTAACCACATGGCAAGTTGTGGTCTAAAAATATACGAGCATGAAGATTCTCCTCATGATGAGATTTTTCAAGGAGCGAGATCCTACTCAGAAGTCTTAAGTCGGGTTCGACCTCTATCACCCGAAGGGATGATCGAATTTTACAAATTTCAGGAACACCGGAGAAGTGGCCTCCCCAAAGTTTTGTAGGGCAAAGTCTCAACACCTCTAGGTATACAACAAACAAAAGCCAAAGGTTCAACAGACACAAGCCCTAGAAAACAAGAAACTTAGGGGAACACAGAGGAAACTGAGACCTTGAACCAGAAAACCAAGATCCCAAGCCAAGAATAAAGACCCCCAGAGACAGATACACCAGGTAAATAGGTCAATGATCAAATAGAGATACCCTCAAAAGGGGTAGGAGACACACCCTTGTCTACATCAAATGAACCGGTCACAGACGCTACCATGAAATAAACATCCACAGAAATCGACAATCCCATTCCATTTGTCACGCCCTTAATATCTACCAAGGGGAACCCCAATGCAGGAACAATATTCAAAGAAGATCTAACACCTATCTCTGTAGAAGAGTTACCTCCTAGCGATTTGTTTTTTAGCAAGAAAAGGAAAGTCGTGGTGAATCGAGAAACGCACCAAAGGGTGGGTGCAGTGACCAAAAGATACAGAGTATTAACTGATGGAGAATCCTTAGAAGAGGTAGAATTCACCGAAGAGGTAGCAAGAACATTGGGGGCTTATGCAACAACCAACCAATATTCAGTCGGGACCTTGAAGGAACGATTGAAACAAAAAGACCTCTTAATTAGCAAATCACAGACTCAGATAACAGCTATAGAGACGAATGCCAGGAATGAGGCATACAAAGACCTTGAACAAGCCAGAGCAACTGACCAACAGGAAATCAAACAACTCAAATCCAATCTCAAGCAAATGCACCAGTCGGCTCAAATAAGCCAAACACAGGTCAATCAACAAGAGGAGTTAATAAAACAGTTGCAATCCAAATTAAATTCTACTGAAAGCTAGGTCATAGATATAACAGTATTCCAAACTCAAGCCATGGAAATACGAAAGAAGATAGAAGTAGCTCAACAGGGTCTACTTTCTAAAGTAGAAATCATCCAGAATCATTTTCAGATGATAGATCAAGCGTTAAATAATATCACCTTAAGAGAAAGAGGAGCTAAGGCAGCTCGAGGTGTCTTCCAGGAGGCTATTATATCGTCAGCGAAAGAGGAAATAGTCATCACTTCCAGATTATTGATTCCAGAGCAAACCAGAGGTAACATCCTGCTAAAGGCATGGGAGCACAATATAGCAGAAAACATAAAAATAGCTAAAGAGGTGAGAGATTCCTGTGAAGAAACATTTGGCCTACTGAATAAAAAATTGTTAGATCTTGATAAGGAAAGTAGCTCTGGGACATTGGGTAAAATCAACATAGCCAAACATCTGCTATATATTAAGGAAAATATGGAAAGAGACCAAGTTGAGCTCTCTCAGATAAGACAGGTCGACATTGCTCAAATAGATAAATGGTTAATAAAACCAAATCTACAACTATCGTCTATCATTATAGTAGATGGTCAAATAGGAGAAAGATTGCCACAGCTGGAAAAGAAGTGTTACATTTTCGAGGCAAATGACCAAACAGAACCTTCCAAGTTGATAACTCAGTTGGTAGAAAGGTGTATCAATTGTATTGAACAGGGGAAAGGAAACACTTCTGGAGGCCAGTAATACAGTTGCTCATACTACCTTATTTTGGAGCTAGGAGACAAAGAAAGGAAAACGCCCTGCCAGGATGAGAGAAGACAAGGGATAACAAAGTGAAGCGTTTCACCTTCTCATTTGTAACCGAAACCTTTAAAATGATAGAATTTCAAATGATTAAATCTTGTATAAATATACATTTTGAGAAAGGATCAAGGGGCTGCTTTTTGCCGATTGTAAAGGAGAAAACTCTCTTTATTGAGAATTAATACAAATGCAGACTAGAGATTCTACATTTCGTCTATTCCGAGTTATGTGTTCTTCTGTCCTTCCATCTTACAACATACTTTCATATATATTTCTTTGATAAATGTTTAAATCACAATTTAGTAAAGCATCTATTGTGGTTATATTTCACTTAGTAGTCTGATAACAAATAGATTTTCCTTTGTATTTACTGTTAGCAAATACAAGACCTGCATGTTACTTAGATACTATATTTTATACTTCATTGAAGGTTACATCATTTCACTTTCTTCTTTTGTTACAAAGTAAGATCCCTCAGTAATTGATGCCTTGCTTTGATTAGCAGCTTTATGTTTTCTTTCAATTCATTTAATATTTCAAATTTAACTCAGATGCGAGAAACAACCTCTGAGCTGTTATAATATTAATTCGATTTAAAGAACTTTTCTCTTATAATTTCGGTGGTAAGAGGCGAACATTGAAACCTTTCCTAATTTCCTGATGCCTGACATTATACTTGAAGCCTTAGTATAAACTCAGGAACACCATATTGGTTTTTAGGAGGTTGTTTGTTAGGGCCATCTTTATCATACTTTGGTTGTTGCGGATTTGCAGACCTGAACTCCCATTTGTTCTAGTGCATAAATTTCTGCTCGATTTTGACAACATATCGATAGGCATCTCCCAACGATGGGATGTCCATAAACTCCATTTCAGTTTGGATGTATCTGTGTAGAGCCCCACGATATTTCAGAACCAAATGCCACTCAGAATCTTTGATACCCAGCTTGGTGCGCAAGGTATTGGTGAACTTCGACATTGCTTGGCCCCTCTCTTGATGCAGCGTGGTCCATATCATGTATTGGTTATCATAGTTACCAACAGGGTAATATTGTTCCTTTGACCACATCCACAAAAAAATCCCAAGTGGGCTCGACCCCATATATTCTAGATTCCTCCGTGGAACTTTGCTCCTAGTAAGTTTCCCATCAATGTTTGACATGGGGGAGAGCCTTAAGGAGTGTGAAGGTGATCTTTTCCCTGTCGAAAAAATTGTGAACAAAGAAATAACCTTCTAGGAGATTTAACCATTTTTCTAGGGCATATGCATCTATATGTCCTTCAAATACGAGAATATCAGAATTAACTTGTACCTTGAAAGGCGAGGTGCCTCCAAAGTGGCCGCTTGATGAAGATGTGCTTGTTGTTATCAACAGACGTTGAAGGATGTGGGCAAAATTCTCCATCATTTTGTCCCTCTATCGCGTGAGAGCTTGCTCAAGCAACAAATTAATATAATCGTTTGCTCTGTCATTTTTCTTTTCTTATGCCATGGAGGGTTTATTGGGCGTGCAAGAGCAATTTTCCGCAAGAGATACAAGATCGAGACCCAACTTGCTATACTCAGACCTCGTTGGGGACATGCACTGGAAAAAACGATCAAGAGCAGCCTGCTCTAATACCACTGATCCAGATTATTTTCGACACAAAATGAGAGCGGAGATACAACACAGAAACATATAGAGATATTGCAAGAGAGCCAATAATATAATAGAGATATATCAGATATATAAAAGGAGGCACAAATATACAGTAATACACAATTTCTATTAATGAGCGAAATGTACAAAACTATAGAAATACAGAGTGAAAGACTCGTTAGAATGGTGGAAACTTATCTCTGAGAAGAGATGTGACGGCTACTCACTTTTGCCAGAAGATGATTACAATGAGGCTCTAAAGGCCTTTTTTAACATAAAGAAAATCCAAAACCCTAACCCCAAAAGATGAAAAGCCAACAATTTTGTGGACCCTGTTTTGGGTAGTTTGGTGTATCAACTTACTGGGGGCGTAAATTTGGCATACAATCTCCGTTTGGGGTGCATGATAGCTCGTTGGAAAGGTATCGTCGAGGAGATTCATTTTGGGGGCTCAATAAAATCCCATGGCTATCATTGAGGTGCTCGATACCGAAAAAAACTTCATTTAGGCCCTCAAAATGGCATCGAAAGTTTAGGAACCGAAAACCTGCTAAAAATAGTAAGTTGCCAGAAGACTTTGTTGTGCCAATTGGAATAGGTGGGTGGCCACCGATATCCACCTGTATCACTTCACCTTCATATGCGAAAGGAAAATAGGGCTTACCAATTGCTTGCTCTTCCTCCTCATGTTCCTCTAGATGTTTCTCATCCACTATCTACCTAGGGCATGCGTATTATAGATTGCCAATTTATCTACAAAATCTGCATTGAATAGGACATTGATGAAGTCCGGTCTTTGCAATTCTTTGCCAATGGGTGTAGCCTCCAAATTTTAGACCTGTACCTTCAAGAAGACCTTGATTCAAGTCCACTTCAACATAAATTTTAGACTTTATCCATTTCCAAAGAATGCTCATTGATTTTGATGAAAGTCCCAATCTTATCTCATATCTTCCTTAGAATACTCGAGGTCCAACATTACAGCGGTAGGTTGTGGAGCTTGGTCCATGCAGACATCTTGGTGATTCTTTCCCTAGTTGGGTCAAAACTAGGTACTACATCTCTAATGTAGAGGAAAGCCACCTTATGAAAATGAGTTCCTTTAGCTCTAATCATATCCTAGTCCTTTTGTGACTTGGAGAGGAATGTAGCAAATCCCTTAGAATCGAAGTGAATCTTGGAGGCATATCCTAGTGACTTTGCCCATTTTGCAGTTGACCAACCTCTCATTGCTTGCTTGCTGAGTGTGGTCCTTCCTTTGAATTTTCCAATGAAAGAACTAGAGGAGTACAAAATAATGATTCTACATACCTCCTCTACATGTACATCGATGTGCATGTCACCAATGCATTATTTGATTCACTTTGGTTGGTTTTCTTCCTCTTTTTTGCACAGGGGGGAGTGGGAGGTTGTGTATTAGGAGTTTTCCAATTGGATAGGTCCCAAAAGTGTTCGAGCTAGGGGGTAATATGCCATTAAGGAGGTAAGTGTTGGAGAAAACTAAGTTATAGGAGGGGATGGGTTATGGAGGTCAAGGATCATCACTGATGGTGGTAGTTTAAGGAATGATGATGATTGTGGGAACACTACTAGATTGTCAGCTCCTTAAGAGGGAACAATAAGGGGGATTTGAGTGATGCCAGAGGGGGTTGTCGGGGAAAGATTTGGGATGATGATAGACTTGTCAAGTTGATGGTATGGGAAGGTGTGTGGGGGGAGGGGGGGAGTCTGAGGCCAAGAGGGTTTCCATTGATGGCCTATGTTAGGTTAGTGATCTATAATGGATCATTATATAATTTTTCATCTATCTTGGTACTTTTTGAGTGGAAAAATTGGAGGAATTGGCTTCCAAGGCCCATTTTAGTATTAGGTCCCAATTTGGAGATTTGGGGTCTGGAACCTTCTTGAGCTATTTTGAGGCGTCAAATGACACTTTCTGGGGTAAAAACTTTGCAGGCATTGCGCCCAACCCCTCAACACTATTCTACACATTGAGACCTTTCTAATGGTGTGAAGATCACCTCAATCAAACTTTGTATGTGGAAGTTATGCTTCTCGTAAGTTAACCTACCTTGGTGACCACCATGGTACCAAGTGGATGCCACGTTAGCTCCCATTACTCATGTGTGGACTTTCAAGAATATTCTAGAAGGTCCAAAACCCTAACACTAATCGAGGGTTAAAGCATGCAAAAACCCTAACCCTAGACAACTATTAGATTACGTTAAATATTAGGCCGCTAGAAGGAGAGAGGGGTCCATTCTTTTATCATTATACTTGTTCCATAGTTGAGCAAAGCATCTAGGAGTGAGATTTGAGAGCATAACAGAGGAGAAAGAAGACTCCATAGTAGGTATTCAAGCCACAGTGTCAAAGGCCACTCCATAGTGAGTGCCCTTTCTTTGTATTTGTATTTCATAACCAAAGAAAAGAGAGAAGAGCATTTGCCTCACCTTCTAGCTGGGTTTTCTCCCATATCAGGTTTCCTAGGACACATCTTGTGTTCATTTGCTTGTTTTTTCGTTTTTGTACTTCAATTATTTTCATAAATTTAAGCTAAACTAGTGATAATAAATATGAGATCTAAGGAAATAAAATTCCATTATAAAAGATCTTTGAGTAATACAAGATATGTTGTGACAAACTATTCCATTGGAATATTCGTGGTAGTTTACAGACCAGTTAAGAACCATAGTGCTAGGGTTGCAACGATAATGGACTAGTGAAGACTATAAACAAGCTTTTGAACAAGTAATCCTCGACTTCATATTTAAAATTAGTAAAAAAACACAACCCATTAACTCAAGGGTGGGCCTTTAACAACTTAACACAATGCATATTCTTCCCTTTTGGTCTTAAATTCACTATAGATTGCTTCTTCCTCTCGGGATTCTTTTCCCTCGAGTTGCCTCTTGTTAGTTCCTGTACCGATAGCTTTTGAAAGCCTTGTTAAAGAGCATTACAAAAAATGGGGTTTTCAAAAGGAGGCTTACTAGAAGAGTCCACATCACCAATATCTCAGTCTTTAGTATCCTCGACATATGAATGGTAGCTATCAACTCCACACA
>WSFP011576250.1:0-10621 GCA_009831015.1 Picea engelmannii
GGATCATTAAGCATCTCAAAAAGCATAATAAACAGCTCAAAAAACAAAATTCCAAGGTACAGAAGAGAATGAAAAGGCTTGTGGAGAAACATAAAAAACTTTGTGATTTTTCTCAGAAGTTAATGAAGAAAAATAGGAAAATGCATTTGACTGACAGAGTGCTCAAGACTAAGTGGCTTTAGGAAAATCTTAAACATCAAACTCCTGCTCAAAGTTGAAGAAAGTCTGAAGGTTTTACATGCATCAACAATTTTGGTAAATGAATATTTTTTTATCTATGCTGGAAAAATGTGTGCTATAGGAATTCTGTGTTTTCTACAACACCCCTATTTTGGAAACTGTTAATGCACTACAGGAATCTAAAGGCCAGTTTTGTGATAGGTTCGAAGACCATGAATTGAAGACCAAATCAAGCTGAAGATTCTCCCCTACTTATTTTTTTCCAAGTTGCTATTTTAGATCACATTTAGTTGTGGATCAAAGTCTATTTTGGAGAAGTCAAAAATGTGATCCATGGAAGGAGGACCTTGACCTAGAAATTAGGATTCTAGTTTTTATTATTCGATGTAAGTAGTTCAATTTTGCTATATTAAATCTAGGTATATCGAATGTATGGTCATAAATTAACCTTTTTTGGGGGATCTCGGATCCGATTTTGTATGTATTCCCTATCTATTAAAGGAGAATCAAAAGGCAGGGGTAGAGGTTGAGGGTTTGGGGATTGAATAGAAGGGGAAGATCTGGAAAATTGTAAAGAGAGATTTAAGCCTGCAAAATTTCATACTCAAGGAAATAAACATCCTAATGGTCAGATTGTCAACCTGTGTATTTTCATTTTGCTTGTCTTATTTGAATGCAATGGAAATTGTTGCAAAGCATTGATTTCTTCTTGATTCAGCTTTGATTACAATGATGATTTTCTTTTAATTACTTGTTTCTAGAATTTTTCATTTAGATACTTGTTTCAGGTTTAAATATTATTTTGAACTTGAAAATCTTCTTATCATAAGTAAACATATTGTTGACTTGTGTTATGTGTTTCCTCCTCTTTTACTCTACATTCAATTGTGTATTTATATGGTTTATCAATGTGAATGCCCTAGACTAAATGAAGTATTGTTGATTATTCAAATTTAGTTGAAGGATTGTGCCCATACCTATAACCTCCTAACCTATTCCAACCTATACAAAAAACTTGATTCATAATTCAAACCAAAACAACTATTGCAATAACTGAGGCTCCCTGAGTTTGCCCTATAATGGTCTAGTGAAAACTTTAGGGATAACACAACCCATCGTTTCATCCCATTGTAATATATTACTGCTTGGAAAATTAAGGTTGAGTGACATTGCAAAATACCTAGATATTGTATTGTGAATTGTTTTGTTAATACAATGAGAAATAGGTGTGGCCCTAAGTCTATTGGTTTTGTTGATTAAAGGTTTCCAAGGTAAATATCTTGTGTACTATGTAGGTGTGCCATTGTTTACTATGTTTTTGTTAAGAATATATTAGGATTTCTTATCTTGCATAGGTTTGCCAATCATTATTTTCTACATGCTAAATCTATCTTGATTTCTCCACCACTAATCACATGTGCAAGGTAAATCGATGTTTGTTTACAAAATTCACACTTATGGATATTATCCAACAACTAATGTGTCTCAAGTGTGTCCAGATCCTATTTTAGAGGTGATATATTCTCTTCCACGGTAGATTCAAATATTAAATTGTCATCCAAATAAATTATTACAAAAGAATCTATAAATGAACACAACACATCATTCATGGAACACACAAAATTTGTAGGTGCATTACATAATTTGAAAGGAATAAACAACCATTCATACAAACCTTGTCATGTTTTAAATGTTATCGTCCAAGTGTATTTTTCTCTTACATGCTCTTGGTGATAACCTGATTTGAGGTCCAATTTCTTAAAGTACTTTACATGTTGCAGCTAATCCAACAAATCATCGATCTACAATTCATGGTAGTTATCTTTTTCATTGCTTAATAGTCAATGCACATTATATAGCTTCCATCCTTGTTTGGCACTATGATGATTGGTGAAGCACTAAGATTTATGACACCTTCCTCTAAGAGTTGTTGACACTTCTTATTTACTTTGTCAACTTCCAATAAAGATTGTCAGTGCAATACAAATATTGGGCAATGGAGATTCTGGCAACTTTGAATCTTATGGTCAACTTCCATTTTAGGTAGTAGTATTGTTTGTGTGTAGTGCTCAATTGTTTTAGTTGTTGCTTTGCTTTTAATCACATCCTCTCAAGGATTCTCTATCTTTGTATTTCCTTCTTCATGTTGGTTCTCTATTAATAATAGCAACACAAACTTTGTATTTTCACCGTTCAATATTCTTGCTTGGTGCACACTTATCAAAGAGAGTTTTTGTCTACCTTTAGGTGCATATATAACAATGTTTTCCATATTTAACTAAGTGACATCATTTTACCCTTCATCTAAACAAAAAATCTCTTATATAAATATATGGGCTTCCTAATATGACTCTGCTTGCATCCAATGAATCACATCCACCACTACTTTATCTGTAAAGCTTGCATCGATTGCAAATTTGAACTTGCACTACTTGGCGACTCTAAACTTCAAGTATTGTATCACCCATCCCAGTGGTATGGATGAGGATGGTCTTGTTCTTGCAATCCAATATTTTCAACTAATTGTCCTGAAATAAGATTTGCATGAGATCTTCGGTCAAAGAGAAAATCTATCTTTGTCTGCTTCAATCGAATCATGATGTGAAAGAGTTCCTTAATCCCCCTTTCCTGATTTGGAATGAGATTAATCAAATTCATTTATCTTTCAATAGAGGTGCATGTAACCTAACCTTCAATGTTAGAACTATTTTCCATCATCTATTTGACATCCACAACAAGAAAATTATTCTTCTTCTATTGTTGTTTGTACAATTTATGACACATTTATGGGTGCATATTTAAGAGAATCTTTTGTGTGTCCATAAACATTGTAGTTCTTACAATGTTTATTGGGGGGCTTGCATACTTCTGTAATTACTTGTGTCTTATTGTATTTTCCTTTCCCTTTCTTCTTCCCACTTTTATTGTATTCACATAACTTATTCTACTAGGGTTCACTACACTATCCATTCTTCTCATCCTCCTCCATATATTATGCTTGCACACAAGATTCATTCATGGACTTCGGTTTGAAAATCATCACTTGTCTTCAAATATGGGTGAATATTCCTCCCAGTTATTTAATGAATACATATGGGTGAGTGGAAAACATATCCAATTGAACTAGATCATTTCAAAAACTTAATGGTGTACTCTTGTATAATATAGCCTTGTCTCTACCAAAAACATAGATTTGTATCTTTTTTCTTTCGCATGCCTAATGGGGTAGAACTATGACTTAAATAGGATCTTGATTGTTTTCCATTGAGTCATCAGTGACCTCTAATAGAACATGTTAGTAGTAACATAAGTTTCTCACCAAGTCAATGCATGGCCTTCTAACTTGAACCGAGAAAAAAATATTATTTTCTCTTCACAAATTGCATGAAAACTAAAATAAACTTCTACTTGTTGTAACCATTCATTTAACTTAATGGGGTCAATCTCACTCCCATAAGGCTTGATGAGGATATTTTCTTTAACTCTAAAGGTTATCTATGCTTTTCTAGTGCTCCCCTTCTCCAACTTTGGCATATTTTCTCTTTTATATTCTTCTTCTTCAGGAATGGAACTTGGATCACGAGGTAGCTTGCATATCCTCTTATTTGACATCATTGTTTTATCCAAAGTGTTGAAATGTTGTTCAATACTGAGAGGGGGGGGGTGAGTCAGTATTGCTTCTTTTTCACAATTTTAATCAATTTTAATTATTAAAATTATTAACCATAACAATTGATCAACAAGAAAGTACAGTACACAGAATTTTAAATGTAAAAATCATAAAATTTATATTTCTTTTACAATCTACAACTTGTAGGAGATACCAATCTCCCTTATTTTGAGCACCTACTCAAGGAGACACCAATCCCCTATTTTTCAAGCACTAGCTCGAGGAAGTTGCAGCTCCCTGTAGATCAGGCTCCAACATGTAGAGGACTCCAATCCTCTATTTTCAAGCAACAACTTGAGGAAGATGCAACTCCCTGTTGTTCATTCTCCAACCTGTACTTTACTCCAATCCTCCCTTTCTCCTCCCTTACACCCTCACTTCATGTGTATGTTCTAGGTTTCAAATTCTTCCTTGGAATCTGCTTCTGAATTAGCTCACAGAGACACCTCTCTTATTCACCATATTTCTTTGTTTATATAGTCTCCCAAAAGGTGTATGATTATGAAATAATGTGTCTCTTTGTAAAAGAGAAAATAAACCAATGTACCTTTTCATTTTAATAATAAAATAAAAAGAATGTTGTCATTTTCATTAACAACAGATTTCCTCCTTTTTCATTACTATCTATAAAAATCTCTTCAATTACAATTTGTAACTCGTTTTCCTTGTCTTCAAGTTATCTTGTTCAGGTCCTTTATGAGTCGATCAAATACATGGATTGACTCCTCTATTTTGATCCCATGCTTCTATTTCATTCTCAGTCCTCTAATATGGTGCATTTCCCGTATCGAACATCAGGTAGGACCAATCTTTGTAATCAACATCTAGACAAGAAGGGCGCAAGTCCTGTGTTATACTCTATCCTGAAGACACTTCCTTTATTTACCAGTTGAACTTACCCTATAACCTGGTGCTATCCCGATTATCACTTTAATCCATCTCAACTTATCACATATTTCAATATGACCTTGACATGTGACCGAGAGTGAATTCATATAAGGCTTACCTTGGCATTTAGACAAATCAACGGTTCAGACTTAATCAATCGTTGAGTGGATGTTCCAGGCTTACCTGGGCACTTTAAACAAATCAACGGTTGGCTTTTAATCATCCATTGAGTGGATGGTTCTCATTGATTTCACAAATGAAAGATGGACCTGAGATAATCCCAAGCCAAAACGCGGTAGAACTTAGTGTTGACACGTGGATTGTTAAATTTAACATAATCTAACTTTGTGTCCGCCCTTGGTATTTAATGATCATGCTATTTCAAATGCGAAAGTGGATTTGAGTCATCTAATCTGCTTCCATTCTGATCCAATGGTCAATCATCGTCGTTTACTGTCGAGCACCACTATAGACTCTTATCTTAGTCTGTCATCGTCGATTGCTTTTGTTAGTTGACTTGTAGTTCGGGGAGAATGCATTTTTTGGTCTCAATTATCATAGTGAGGTTGTGGATAGTCCTATATTCTACCTTAAGAGAGACCATGACTTAAATCCATAGCTTTCTTAGGAAGGTCTTGGCCCGAGTAACATATATCAACATAACCTTTTGATGATACATTGATGTGAATATATGGACATTAATCAAGCTCTCATATGGGTTTTCTGTAATTTTTATGTTCTTGTGTTGAAGATTGGCTTTTCAATGAAGACACAGACTTAATGAAGTAGACACTAAACAAGTTTGAGATATGGCTTGGAGGGAAGATGTTAATCCTGTCACACATCGAATTTTACTGGTGGTTGTTGTTACAATAGAACTCACACAATTATCTAAGGAAACAATTTGTGTCAATGTTGTATTCATGGTTTCAGTAGATGGTAAAGGTATAGGCATAAAACTATACAGAGTTCCATTGTAAAGTTTTAGGTGATCTCTTCAAGGATGAACAACATAATTTTGCTAGAACATAAACCATGTCTTATTAATTCCTCCACCTGTGATTTTGGATCCATGTTGTATTTAGCCATTATGACATCAATGCCAACTCCATAACACTATGTTCAACATTGACCATATTGGCCCTCTTTGACATCAATTCCAACACCATAACACCAGGTCCAACACAAAGTAGCAACATTCTTGTTCATCTCTAACATGCTTATGGTTAGGTAGGACATGTTTAGAGACATATGGGCCATTTGAGTTTCTATAATCAAAAGTGTGTGTTCCATCTCACTACCTTTTTGTCTATCTTCCATCTCGAAGTATTGAGATTGTTTCTTCCTTCTTGTTGTTCCAAAATCTAAATTATATAATACCAACTCTCCACCTTGTAGTTGTCTCTGTCTTATTGGCAGTCATTATGGTATTCCCTTTACAATGTTTATAAATAACCTACTCTTATACCAATATAATATGTAATTGATAACCCTATGGCCAACTCGATTCATAAACATATATCCTTTATTATTATATTATTTCTTGGTCTTTATGTTTATTTAGTGCAATGGAAATTATTTGTAACTATGCATCCAAATCAAATGAAATTATTGTCACACAGACATAATAAGTAACAAATATTTATCCGAGAGAACCCAGTGTGGGAAAAATACAGTTTGAAATGGTTTGCTTGGAGAGATCAATTAGATATTTTGATCATGTGCCAAGAAATCAACAACTACATAATGTAATAACTCCTATGTTTTACATCAATCATGTCCACAACCAAGCCCAACTCTTTCAAGGACTATTGATGGCATCAATCTCCTTAAATAACTCCTTCTCTATAATCCTTCTTAACAATTTTCGTGCACTTGAATTAAGCAATGGATGAACTAACTCTCCCTAATATCTAGGACTATTAGAACTTCAAGTGAGCCAACCCTTAGATGGTGCATTATCTCCTTCCTTATAAAAATTCAAGGTCCCAAGAATTGGTTGCAAGAGTTCAAAAGGCTTTAATCACCAATACCCTGGTAGAGCCATCATGGATGTTGTGGTGTTCCCTGTAGGTGATGGATGTCTCGTTGATGAGTAATTTTATTAACATGAATAGGAAGCCACGCATCATTCATGCATTTGAGCTTCTCAATCGAGTGAGTGTCAACAATGCTCTAGGTCAGTATTTGATTCTCTATAATCCCATGTCAACTAAGAAACCCAATAGTCACGAGTCCCAAATATCTTGCCACTGATGTGGAAACACACTTATCATTAGTCGAGAGGGTGATTTAACAATGTGTGTGGGATGAAGTAACTTATCCACACAATTGACATGTCACATAAACTCATCCATATCCATTATCAAGTCACTAGTCGATCCTCGTGAGTGCAGTTGACTCTGAACTCTTTCTCAATTTCCCACATGGAATCATGTACAAGACATTGTGGTCAACTACCCCTCCACGTATCTTCTCCATCATGGAACTCTTTGAGTTGAGCATACAATCCCATGGGTTTTGTGCAAGAACATTTGACCCTAATTGTAAGAATCTTTAATCGACTAAGCCACTTGATTTTATTTTCTATGCTCAATTTCAGATCATGTGAGATCGTGTAATTAAAAACCTAGTTTTTATGGCTCTTATAGAAAGCCTAATACTTCTCAAGAACAAGATTTATGATTCTTTTTTATTTTTTGTCATTTAATTCTTCTTGATTTATTACAAAATATTTTTGAATACAATCAATAATATTCTTGTAATTCAAAAGTGTTTTGTAATTATATTATTATTTTGTAAACACTATTTTAATAATTGTTGTAAATGTTCATTTTTTAATGTCTCTTTAATGCTTTCCCCAAAGAATCCAAGTGCAAAATTTTAAATAGTTAATTTTGGATATTCATAATTTTATAATGTTTATAGTTTTGTAACTTTCAATCCATGCCATTTTCTCATGAAACTAATCATGGTAATTAATTAAACTATTCAATTAATTTGACAATGCCAATATTATGCACTTGTTATTTTCTCGTAAACAATATTTTATTAATTGTCATGAATATTCAAATTTTCAATATATGGATTTAATTATTTTTTAATAACATGCATGCACATAATAATTCAGCGTGAGAATGTAGCAAGTAATATCACATCTCAAGAAATCTCAAAAAAAATTATTAACAATATGAAATGAAGTTTGAAATTCAAGTGCAACCAAACACATTTAGGTCGAGATTTTAAATTATACAAATTATAAATTACTTAAAAATATATTATAAATCCAACATTATAAATTCTCCAATTTTTATTATCGTCTAAGGGGGTGTCTAAATAGAGTCTTGATGCAAGATTCCTTTGTCGAGCACTAAGAAGCCCATAAAAGCTATAGTTTAGTACCAACATATCACTAAGATCAAGACTGGATACTACACACACCAACAAATATCCAACCCTTCCTTTCTATAAATAACTCTTTGTCGTTTGAGTGCTCTTGAAACTTGTAATTTTATTTCAACAACAAACATATAGAGCTATTTATGAACCCTCTGATGTCTACACAAGTGTATGGATTACCATTGAAATTAGCATGTCTTCCTTTCAAATTTCCTTGAGTCATAATTGTTCATGTACATACAATACAAGGAAGTGTTATGTTTGTAATTTAACAATATTCAAGTAAATTTCCTTGAGTCATAATTGTTCATGCACACATAATACAAGGAAGTGTTATGTTTGTAATTTAACAATATTCAAGTAATGGAATCAATGACATTGAATGCTTAGGAGGCACAAGCACATGATAAAGGATAAACAACCCCATACCTAGAGGCCTTATTTTGGACTTGGAAATCATGTAATTATTACTAAAATAAGACAATTTTGTCCCTACATCCAACGCAAGGATGGATGGCAACTAGCATCATGCAAATTGTCGTGTAGCAAATCAAGAGACCCTTATTTATACTTGGACATCATTATTATCATTAAATGTTTCTATTTAGAGATCCTGGAAAAAAATTAACACGAGATAGTATCACTATTCTCATCTCTTGGGTCATTGGAACTCTTGGTTGACTCAACACATCAAGATGGGATAAACAAAATCGAAGGAAACTCATTTGAATTGTACTTCATATTTTCAAAATATAACCAGATAGAATGGTTCATTTGTGTTTTTTCTATAACACCTATTGGATCCGTGATAATGGTGGGAAGTATGAGACCATCCACTTGGGGTAGTATGTCATTGATGTAATGGGACACTGACACATGTTGATGGTTCATAGTCAACCCTTTACATGTTGAACAACCACACACTAGTGGACTACAATAAAATAGATCCATTAAATATTGAAGTGCAACTTAGATAAATGCATTTTAAAAATTAATTAATAAAATATTAAGAATTGAAATAAAACTATGAGACTTACAACAAGAGGGAAGGGAAAACTTAGTGGACTTGAAGGGATGGGGAAGTTAGTGGAATTGATCCTGAATCAGTATCATGTTCATGGTTAAATATATCCAACTTGGTATATGCATGTATAGAAAGGTACGTGATAGAAGTTCATGGTATATGCATGTTCAAAAATAATGAGTAACATATAAAACAAATTAAAAATAATTAGAAGTGAAACGTACAACAAAAGAGGTGGGAGTACTTAGTGGACTTGGACAAACAAGGGAACTTAGTGGACTTAGGGATCAGACATGATTCTATGAACACTTTTCAAAATAATCCATGTGATACCACCTCATAAATGTATCTCCCCCTACAATTCAATAAAAACTATAAATAAGTATGATTATTTAATATTTGAAGCAATGAAACAAACTCTAGATCCCATTGGTTTGAAGTGTGCATAGTTTTAATGAAAAATAGTAAATATGTCTATGTTTTTCATTATTAGTGAGGCACACATATTCTCCATATCCGATTTGGTGCATATGTTGTCATGTACAAGATAGGAGAACCTCATTTTGGAAAAAAGGTTTAAGCAAAAAAAAACATTTGCAAAAACCCTTGTTAATTTGAAACCATTGCAAAAAACATTTACATAGGTTTTTTTTTCTATTTCCTTATCTATAAATAGGAAACATGTTGCTCTATATTTAAGTTGAAGCATCGATCTATAATTTGAATACCAAAGCATTGTGGTTCGGAGAGGTTTTTTTTTTTTAACTTACCAAAAGACCTCTGCTCATATAAAACTTTTGTGTGATTAGAGCTCTTTTTGATGTGTTTTAAAGAAAAAACAATTTTCAACTACAATGCTTCAATATAGAAATGACTCACAAGTGCTCCATTTCAATATCGCTACACCATGAATTGAAAAAATGTTTTTTTTGTTTTGTTTTTTTTTTGTGTTTTTTTTTTCCCCCAAAAACAACTGAAAAGACATGTGCTCATATAAAACATCCACACCAATAGATTTAAAATAGTTTATTGAGAAGATCAAACAATTTTAGGAGTGTTAATGTTTTATGCCATTATTATAGTTCTTTGCATTTCAATAGATAAGAGCAACATAAGAACAAGACCACTGAGAAATACACATTCACAAGAGACACAACATTTATCCTAGGAAACCCTCTAGGAAAAGAAAAACCAGCAGAAACTTCCTTATCATAAATTGCCAATACAATGTTCAAGAGATAACTCAAACCAATACAGATAGTCCTCTCCAAGATATGCGCCACTCTTCTCCTCCTCCTCTCTCCAACTGGTAATTGTAGCTTGCCTCATAAGAGAATGAGCAAGTGAGTTGTGTGTAGAAGTGAGGCGCTAGCCTCTCTATATATACAAGACTGGCACGTGTGAGGGGGCTTTACTGGCAGGGCCGACCTCTCACTCTGGGTGGGTAAACCCACCTTTAA
>WSFP011576251.1:0-10620 GCA_009831015.1 Picea engelmannii
AATTTTGGGCCAGAAGTAGAAAAAGGGGATAGTTCATCTAAAGGTCCACCTTCAGTTGAAGACAAAACTAAAATAGACGGGAAAAGAAAACAAGTAGACCATCTTGAAGGAGAATGTAAGAAGATTAAACCAGCTACATTTGATGGGGAATCCAGAACAGGTGAAGAAGCTGAGGCCTGGTTATTAGATATCAAAAAGTATTTCCAAATATACAACTATTCCAGCAATATGAAAGTCAAAATGGCCATTTACAACCTGAAAGGAAAGGCCAACATCTAGTGGCAATACCTGAAGTTGGCAAAGGGCTTAAAAGAAAAACAGATGGAATGGTTCAAATTCAATAAATATTTCAAGAAACAATACCTATCTGAAAGCTACTATGAAAGGAATAAGAAATAATTTTATGAGTTACGACTTGGTTAAATGACAATGGAGGATCTTATAAACAAATTACTGGAATTACTAAGGTTTGTAGCTTACATTCGAGAGGAAAAAGTAAAAATCCAATGATTCCTAAGTTGTTTACCACAGACTTAAAATGATAGAATTGAGTTTGACAACCCCAAGTCCTTGAATGAAGTATTCAGAAAAGCATGAATGTGCTATGACTAGTACAAACAGTGGACAAAGTTTCTGAAAGCTTGGAAGGATAAGAAACAAGACCGAATGAACCAGCGGAAGAAGGGATTCTAGCCAGCTCCTTATCGGAATGTAACAAAAAGTTTTCCTAGAAGGGATTTTCGCTTCAAAAACACAAGTACGCAAGGCACTGGTAAACCGATAAATCTGGGAACTAAGAAGTTTGGGGATAGTCCCCGGGAACCATTAATGTGATGGGAATGTGGAGATCCTCATTTAAGGAGGAACTGTCCATGCCTAAATTCAGCAAGCAGAACTACTATACACAATTTGTAGGAAGCCTCGATGGTGGGTGATGTGGGCAGAAGAGTGCATCAAATAAATGCATTCGTAGATGGTTGGCAAGCAGACCACCAGTCCATGGTAGTGGATATCAAAGGTAAAATTCATAATACATGAATTTCTGTTTTAATAGATCCTTGATCCACATTAAGTTATATCACTCCAAGTGTAGTAGAGTGCAATAAACCTAAGAGGATAAAACACGCAAAATCATGGCTGGTACAATTAGCAACAGGGACAAAAAGAAAAGTGGTTGATTTCATTTCTGATTTCGAGTTCAGTTTAGATGGTAAAAACATAAAAAGAAATCTGAACATTCTCCCACTTGGATCTTATGATGTGATTATCGGAATGGATTAGTTGGAAAAACACAAGGCAATTCTAGATTGTTATACAAAGACACTTAATTATAAAGACGATTATGACACTACCAGAATAGCCCGAGGTATACCAAAACCAATATCAGTTAGACAAGTCTCAGCAATGAAATTCAAGAAATGCATAAGAAAGGGTTGACATGTTTATGCCATCTAAGTAACAAATCTATTAGAAAAAGAAGATAAGCCAAAGATAGAATATTTTTCTATCGTACGTGAATTTAGAGACATGTTTGTTGATGAGATATCAGAATTACCTCCTAGAAGGGAAATAGACTTCTCCATAGACATGCTACCTGGATCAGACCCTATCTGTAAATCACCTTATTGAATGAGTTTACGAGAGTTGACATAATTAAAAATACAATTACAAGAATTGTTGGAAAAAGAGTATATTAGACCAAGTGTTTAACCATGGGGGGAATTAGTCCTCTTTGTGAAAAAGAAAGATGGTACTCTAAGACTTTGTATTGATTATAGACAATTGAATAAAATAACTATTAAGAACAAGTACCCCTTACCGAGGATAAATGACCTGTTTGATCAAGTAGGTGGGGCCAAACTCTTTTCGAAATTGGATTTACGATCCGATTATCATCAAGTTAGGATTAAGGATGAGGATATAAGAAAAAAAAAATTGGGCAAGATATGGACACTACGAATTCATAGTCATACCTTTCGGACTCACTAGCGCACCAACCACGTTTATGTGCCTGATGAACAATATTTTTATTCAATACTTAGCCAAGTTTGTGCTATTATTTATTGAAGATATTCTGGTATATTCTAAAATAAAGGAATAACATGAATAACACTTAAGAATAGTTCTGTAAACGTTGAGGAAACCCAAAATGTATGCCAAATTTGATAACTGTGACTTTTATCAAAAGGAAATACAATATTTGGGACATGTAATTTCAGCATAAGGCATTGTCGTCGACCTTGAGAAAATAAAAGCCATCATGGAATGGTTGGTACCCAAGGATGTAGTAGATATTCGGTCATTCATGGGAATCACTAGATATTATCACAAATTTATAGAGGGGTTTTCCAAGATAGCCTACCCTATCACGTCTTTACAAAAGAAAGGGACCAAGTTTAACTGGTCATAGAAGTGTCAAGACAGTTTTAACAAGCTGAAGGAATTACTGACAACTACACCCATATTGAAGGTAGTAGACCCAGATAAAGACTTTACCATATGTGTTGATGTGAGTAAAGAAGGACTAGGTGGTGTCCTAACTCAGGAAGGACACATGATTTGTTATGAGTCCTGGAAATTAAAATAACATGAGCAAAATTATGTCACTCGTGACTTAGAATTGGTAGCAGTGATACACGCCTTAAAAATGTGGCGACACTACATAATGGGTATAATATTCTTAACTATTGATGGATAATAGTGGTGTGAAATATCCATTTACCCAACCAGATATTAATGCAAGGCAAGCAAGGTGGATAGCCTTTTTGAGTGAATTTGACTTCGAAGTTAGACATATCAAGGCCAAGGAAAATAATGTAGCAGATGCTTTAAGTAGAAGAGTCCATGTGTTATTTGAGGTAAATATCAGTAGCGAAGAAAGTGATATGGAACAAAGAATAAGGTCGACATGCATTAACAATGAAAATTACACTAAGGTAATGGAAGAATTACAAAACAGTACTGTAACCTCCGATAAACTAGATTTGAGTATAGAAAAGAAGGTATTATTACGGTTTAAAAACATACTTTACATACTATATTCAACAGAGTTAAAGTTAACACTCTTGGAAGAAGTGCATAAAAAACCATATTCTGTCCATCCAAGATTCCAAAAACAATAAAAACACATAGAAATCTATTTTACTAGCCTAATATGAAGGGAGAAACATCAGAATACTTGGCTAGGTGCCAATATTGTCAGTAGGTTAAGGCCGATCACCAACATCCAGCCGGCCTATTGCAGTCGTTACCAGTTTCGGAATGGAAATGGGAGACCATATCGCTGGGATTTATAACAGGTTTTCCTAAAACTCAGAAACAAAATGATTCTATTATGGTGGTAATCGATAAACTTAGTAAGTCCGCACACTTTATTACTGTGAAATCTACATTTAAAGCTATAAATATCGCTGAAATATTTATGAAAGAAATTTTTAGACTGCATGGTGTTTCTAAAAGGTGATCTCTGATAGAGACGTAAAATTTACGTCCAATTTTTGGAAAGAATTGTTTGCAAGGATAAATACTAATTTGAATTTCAGCACAAGTTACCATCCACAAACAGATGGACAAATTAGACGAACAAATCAGATCATAGAATATATGCTCTGCATGTACGTAAGAAAAAAACCAAGTAAGTGGGAAGACTACCTTCATTTGGTAGAGTTCGCATATAACAATGGGTACCAAACTTCGGCTAAGTTGAGCCCCTTCGAGGTACTATATGGAAAAAAGTATAAGACACCAATTATATGGGATGACCCAGTTGTTAGGCTCATGGTTGGACCAAAAATGATCCTAGAAATGGAAAGTACGGTAAGAAAGGTACAAAAAAACTTAAAAGAGGCACAGGACAAACATAAAAGTTATGCGGACAAGAAAAGAAGACACTTGGAGTTCCAAGTGGGAGATCATGTTTACTTAAAGGTCAAAGCTCGAAAGAGTTCACTAAAACTAGGGAACTGTGCCAAGTTGGCATCCAGGTTTTGTGGGCCCTTCGAGATATTAGGTCGAATTGGACCCCTAGCTTACCAACTTGCACTTCCATCTAATTTAGGAATTTATAATGTATTTCATGTTTCATTGTTGAAAAAGTATGTCCATGACCCTACTCATATGATTGATTGGAACTTGGTGCAGGTGGAAATAGAAGGCAAGTTCAAGGCGGAACCCCTGCGCAGTCTGGATCGGAGAGAAATAACACTTCGGAAGAGAGTCGTCACTCAGGTAAAAGTGCAATGGAGGCACTTTAGTCCTGAGGAGGCCACTTGGGAGTTGGAGGGAGATTTGCAAAAATATCATCCAATCATGTTCCAAGAAAGGAATGAACATTGAAGAAAGTGTTTTATTGAAGGGGGAAAGGATGTGACATCCCAAAAAATAAAGTATTTTTGAAATTCAAAATTTGTTAGAAAATTATTCCGTTTTTAGTAAATTCAAATTTGGAAACTTTTTTCCATTTAAGGCAATTCCAAATTTCGAATTTAACAAATTGTAATTAATTATTATGACTGTTGGACAGAGATGTGATTTGAACCAACAATTTATTTGACTATGACACTTGTATGTAAATATAATATTGTTTTAATTATTGCAGGAGGACAAATGGAACAACCATGTTAAATTTAGTTGACCATGACTCCATGAGTGGGGAACATGTTGGAACTACCTTTGGGTTGATTGTTACAAGTGGAAAATCAGGGATTTGGCCATTACAATCCCCTAAAAATTAGGTATCTAAGAAGCTGCAAATATTCCGAAGGGAGGGAAGAAATACCTAGGAAACAATATCTTTGGATAAGTATCATATGTGAGGAGGCAGGACGCTACCTAGTATGTGGGAAATAAAACTACTGTGTACTTGTTGTTATGAGTATTGAATATTGAGTGTGAGGCAAGGAGAAAACTACAAAGATAGAGGAACACTGCGGGAGGGGAGATTTCAAGTTCATCCTCATGGATTCATGGTCAGGATAGGGGGTGAATCAGGCAAGTTATTTGGATGTCGTGTTCTAAGGTTGGAAGGAACGTGGTTGTTCCCTTTGTTTTCCAACAACCAGTTCATAAATCTACTCTCTAATTTCCTTACCGAATTTGTGCCATTGAAATAATTGTGTGTGTTGTTGTTCTGATGGATTTTCTTGTAGTCATAGATATTAGATAGAATTAAAGAATTGTTGTAGGTTACTTGTGGAAATATTTTTGTTGGTTAAAACTACATCTATAGTATCCCAACAATCTTTCTGTTATCGGAATAATACACTTTTTATTATTATAATGAAAGAATGATAAAATGCTTAAGTAATCCATCTATGGTAGGGACAACATATAGATAGTGAACTGTGTAGTAAAAACCACTTTGTATTATGTAAATCATAGCAAGGGCAGAGTTAGTTATAAATAAATCAAGTGGAAATAAAATGTGAACTCTGGAAGTATCGAATTAGTCTAAGATTATATGTAGACAATGTATTCAATACCTGTATTGTCTCCAACCTATACAGACCAACACCCTGAATCGGAACAGAACCCTACTGGTATGGAAATTCACGATAGATCATGTGGCTATATGGAAGATAGMTTTGTATGYARACAATGTAATCAACAACCTTTTTCTCATTTGAAGGAAGGTGATTAGATAAGCATACTTAAATCTAGTTTTGAGTCTGTCGGATTTTAAATCCATACTCACAATAAAACTGTCTATCTATAATTATACAACCAGAACTAGTTAAATATTTTTGAGTCAATAAAATCCCTACTAAGGTATGYGATTACATACATAGATACATTCATATGTAAATAGTATTTAACTATGAAATACTAAACAAAATTATAGAAACCTTTAAATCTACAGGTGCAAACCTAACGTCAGTGGAACTGCCCAGTCATACGAAGAAAATACATATTCATATATAGAAATGTTCCTATTTTGTTTAAAGTAATAAATTTGTTCCATTGGACAAGTAAGTGCATCTATATGATCAAAATACTGAATACAGAATCTAAAAACCTCTCAACTATTTGTATTACAATACAATCTGTGTCTACCTACAGTATAAATGAAATTTAAAAGATGTAGTCATTCACACACGGGCATATCCTTACAACCTGTAAGAGAAGGAGTACAATAAACATATATTAAGTAAAATCATACCTCTAGTATTGTCCTTGCTAAATCAAAATCGACAATGAGGAAGATATAAATTCTGATACTGGATATACAAGTTAGGACAACAACCCTGATAACCAATTATTTTTGTGTATAGGATAAAAACAGAATAGCGAATAAAAATTTATCCAAAAGTCCTTCCTTTATTTAATTAGTTAAGGAAAGGGTTTGTAAAGTAATCTCCAAAGGATTTATTACACATGGAAAACCGCCCAGGAAAACACAGAACCCTTGGAAACCTCCATTTTCACTTTCTGGCCATTACAGGAAATCAGACGTAACTCCCAAACTACTTTAAATCTGAACTAAAGTCGGATCCTTCAAAGTGATGGAACCCCAAAGAGTTTATAAGGGAACTCAAACCCTTGTTTGTCTTGTTGAAAGCTGGCACCCATACTTGTACGTGGTCGAAAACCTGCAAGGAGGTTATAGGTTTACTTTAGTACTCATTACAAATACAAGTCGAATGATAAATTTCAATAGAACGAAGGTAATCAAAAGAGTTCATCCTAGAATAATACTTAACTCAGGTCATAGGGTAGGCCGACCTTTTTCTCTTCGTCTATATCTCGATGTCTGCTATGAAACCGGAAGAGTGGAAGGAGACAAGGTGCACCTGACGGGTACCCTCATAGCCAAAGGGGCCCATCATTAGTGAGAAATACCATTCACAAGAACTAATATATACACATACACACACAATGGAAATGAACAAATTATTCATGCTAACAATTAACATATAATTGAATACAAAATGTGACACAAGAAGGCCGAGGAGTACACTATAGAATAAATGATGGAGTAGAACCTTTGATGAACCAGGTTATTGATAATGTAAGAGACATTCCCAGAATAGAAGGAAAACACAAAGAACATGAGGAGTTCAACAAAACTTAATAGAAGGCCTCAACCTACTTCTATAGAGAGTCCATAGAGGATATCGGGGTTATACAATACAAACCATAGGAGTCATTTTGTTAGCGGGGTATGGTCTCTAGAATCAGGGTAAGGGAATAGGGTGCTAGTACCTCCCCAAAAGACGGAATTTAAGCCCATAGAAAGACTCTACTTGCCCAGAAAACAAGATTTAACTCATGACAGTTATACAAAACAACTTTAATGGGGGACACAAAGTAAAAATTAAACGCAGAATCTGGGTACAAGGGTTCTTTCACTATAATAGAGAGATGAGTCACCTTAACAATGATAAGTATAGAAAATGAGTGCTTAACAGGAAGGGTAGATGGTGATAACGACCTCTGGTTCTCGTTATCCCTTTTGCAATAGCCTGCATCTGAGAGACATTACACAGAGCTCATTAAGGGGATTCCACAATGAAAGAGTAAGCACATTAAACCCTTGATGAACCCTAACTATACATTATAAATGCTAATAGCACGAGGGATAGTTGGACCATGTGACAAGATTAGAGTTGGCACGTCTCGGTTGGATGAAGTTAGGTGAGGACATCGTAATTCGTATAATACATGACAATCATTTAACAGAAAAGTAGAGTCTTAATTTTGCCTTATAGAAGACCATCTCTTCCACATCTCGAACTTTACAAAGTCAATTCAGTCCCTTTCACAATATGGTGAGTTGGAATACACCATACCAACCGTTCACTATAGTTAAACCTTCATTCATTGGACTTCATTGATTTGATTTTTAGTTAATATGAAGTCAAGCGAGGGTAAGGGACATAGTCCCAAATCCGTTCCCTTATATTTGTTGTATGAAATTTCCTATAATGTCAATTAAATAGACTTGCGTGCTAACATGGGTACCCTCGACTAAGGGAGAGAAAGGGGCTAGAAATCTTAAGCCTAACATACTACCTATATTTTTAATTATACTTATAAATGGGTGTGGTTTGAGTATGAAGGGAAGGATAGAACCTATGCTACTTAAAGTAAGTTAGACTGTTGTGGTAGTGTCATCATGTGGCATGTAATTTACCTGATAGAGATTTAGGACAGGAAATAAGGAAATAAGAGGTCTTCATCTGATCTATGAATTTATTCAATGAAAAATAGGAGATTAATGTCCCTTAGATTTTAATTTTTTTATGACAATTTTGAGGTTCATTACATATGGCATCGGAGAAATGGTTACAACAATAGACTTGAACAGGACCACATTACCTACTTAGCATATATTTTGATTTATGAAAAACTAACAAACTTTTATTGTTACAAACATAAGACCTTTTATGTCTTGTATTAATCATGGCAGCACAAGATGACGTAGAAATCGGGCTTCATAGGAATCCAGAACAAGGGCATCCTGAAAATCAGAGACATAATAGTGACAAAAGATCACCTACTAAAGTTCTGGAAACAATGAGGAATCTCATTGTCGAACTGCAAGTTTTCAAAGATGATAATGAAAAAAAAAAAAAAGCACAACGGGAACAATAGAAAATAAATGAAGTCTTGTTGTGCAGTATAGTGAAAAAGAAAATCCCAAAGGATGATAATAATAAAGAGAATGTCAGTAAAAGGGCCTCCAAGAATTTTGGGCCAGAAGTAGAAAAAGGGGATAGTTCATCTAAAGGTCCACCTTCAATTGAAGACAAAACTAAAACAGACGGGAAAAGAAAACAAGTAGACCATCTTGAAGGAGAATGTAAGAAGATTAAACCAGCTACATTTGATGGGGAATCCAGAACAGGTGAAGAAGTTGAGGCCTGGTTATTAGATATCAAAAAGTATTTCCAAATATACAACTATTCCAACAATATGAAAGTCAAAATGGCCATTTACAACCTGAAAGGAAAGGCCAACATCTATTGGCAATACCTAAAGTTGGCAAAGGGCTTAAAAGAAAAACAATGGAATGGTTCAACTTCAATAAATATTTCAAGAAACAATACCTATCTGAAAGCTACTATGAAAGGAATAAGAAAGAATTTTATGAGTTACGACTTGGTTAAATGACAATGGAGGATCTTATAAACAAATTACTGGAATTACTAAGGTTTGTACCTTACATTCGAGAGGAAAAACTAAAAATCCAATGATTCCTAAGTTGTTTACCACAGACTTACAATGATAGAATTGAGTTTGACAACCCCAAGTCCTTGAATGAAGTATTCAAAAAATCATGAATGTGCTATGACTAGTACAAACAGTGGACAAAGTTTTTGAAAGCTTGGAAGGATAAGAAACAAGACCGAATGAACCAACGAAAGAAGGGATTCTAGCCAGCTCCTTATGGGAATGTAACAAAAAGTTTTCCTAGAAGGGATTTTCACTTCAAAAACACAAGTACGCAAGGCACTGGTAAACCGATAAATCTGGGAACTAAGAAGTTTGGGGATATTCCCCGGGAACCATTAATGTGATGGGAATGTGGAGATCCTCATTTAAGGAGGAACTGTCCATGCCTAAATTCAGCAAGCAGAACTACTATACACAATTTGTAGGAAGCCTCGATGGTGGGTGATGTGGGCAGAAGAGTGCATCAAATAAATGCATTCGTAGATGGTCGGCAAGTAGACCACCAGTCCATGGTAGTGGATATCGAAGGTAAAATTCATAATACATGAATTTCTGTTTTAATTGATCCTTGATCCACATTAAGTTATATCACTCCAAGTGTAGTAGAGTGCAATAAACCTAAGAGGATAAAACACGCAAAATCATGGCTGGTACAATTAGCAACAGGGACAAAACGAAAAGTGGTTGATTTCATTTCTGATTTCGAGTTTAGTTTAGATGGTAAAAACATAAAAAGAAATCTGAACATTCTCCCACTTGGATCTTATGATGTGATTATCGGAATGGATTAGTTGGAAAAACACAAGGCAGTTCTAGATTGTTATACAAAGACACTTAATTATAAAGATGATTATGACACTACCAGAATAGCCCGAGGTATACCAAAACCAATATCAGTTAGACAAGTCTCAGAAATGAAATTCAAGAAATGCATAAGAAAGGGTTGCCATGTTTATGTCATCTAAGTAACGAATCTATTAGAAAAAGAAGATAAGCCAAAGCTAGATTATTTTTCTATCGTACGTGAATTTAGAGACATGTTTGTTGATGAGATATCAGAATTACCTCCTAGAAGGGAAATAGACTTCTCCATAGACATGCTACCTGGCTCAGACCCTATCTCTAAATCACCTTATTGAATGAGTTTATGAGAGTTGACATAATTAAAAATACAATTACAAGAATTGTTGGAAAAAGAGTATATTAGACCGAGTGTTTAACCATGGGGGGCATTAGTCCTCTTTGTGAAAAAGAAAGATGGTACTCTAAGTCTTTGTATTGATTATAGAAAATTGAATAAAATGACTGTTGAGTCTCAAAATGGTCCTTATTTTCACTCCATTAATTCACTAAAACCTTCACAATTACTTCCATTTCACCTTCATATCACCTCCACATCATTACATTTACCTCATTATTGGGTTATAACTATGCTTTTCCAAAGTT
>WSFP011576256.1:0-10620 GCA_009831015.1 Picea engelmannii
AATATTTAATTAGTATCATTATAACAATCTTGTTTAATTAATACCATGTTAAGACAATTAATCCCCTAATTAATTTTTACTTAATAATCCTTAAACATATATTCAACTAGGGTTGTTACAATTGGAAAGCTAACACAATTCTTCACAAGTTTTTTTTTTACTGTAAAGTGAAATTCTAAATAAAAAAAATACTTTTGTATGTCGGAAGTTGAATAACTTGTGAAAATACAATTTTTTTTGTCATAAAACAAGCAAAAGTGCAACCCATCTTCATGATTTCACCCTATTACTTTTAAATTACATCGTAATTGATTACTTCATTATAACCTTTAAAATAAAATCATACCTTAAAGATAATACACTTAATTATATAAATTAACCTAGAATATATAAGAGTTATTGAGTCTACTCCATTCTCTATTTTCAAAAGGTACAAATGTTTCACCAACTTGAGAATTGTTGTAAGTAGTCCTCATCAAAATAATGAACTATTTTAAAATAACATCATTTTACTTTCATTATCTGTATGCTTATCATTAACAACATTAGTATGAAAAATTCCATCAAATTACTTGTGCATTCTCATAGGAAAACGTTCTTTGAAATCATTAATCAACTAAAAATTCAATTCGTATTTTATTGTAGCCAATTTCCATGACACTTAAAGTTTCACCCACTTTTTTTAGTATACCTTACCTAATGATGTCTTTTTTTAACATTTTATTATATCTTTTAAGATAGGTATCAATGTATTGTTGTTGCTAATAGTCTAGACTTACACTTTTTATTTTAAAATGCATATTTTTGGATTGAATGGTGTATGTATGTTCTTTTTACTCATATTATAATATGTTGTAAGATGTTGACTTTGGATTATAGTTTATGGTATGTATCTATGAAATGAACTTTCTACTTTTTATATAGTCATATACACCTTACAATTTTGTTTGTTTTATGTTAGTTTTATGCCACAGTTTATGTTAGTATACTTTATGTTAGTTTAAAATTTAGAAAATTTTATGTTAGTTTACCATTTATTTTACTAATATGAAATATTATACATTTTATAATATTGTATACTTAGGTTAGTATTATGCACTTTTATTAAAAGCTATGTTTTATAGATTAGTTATAATTTTCCAAACAATTTCTTTAATTTCATTATGCTTATTTCCAAATTCATATCTTGTATATTTAATATATACTCATATGATTAATATTGCTTTAATTTAGTTATATTTGTTACTTTGCTATAAAATAGATATATTCTTAATTTCATTTTATTTTTTCTGGTTGCCCAATGATATGTTATTTTTAATACTTCTATTCTATTTATACTTAAATTTAAATAGTCCAATCCATGCTTGGTAATTGATCTACATTGTTTTTAATAACTTTATTAATTTTCATTTTGTTTATATCCAATATCATTTATTTTATACTTAATATATACACATCACAATATAATCATATTGTAGTCCTTAATTTCATTACATTGTAGTCCTCATTTTCATTACAGTTGGTTTGAATATGTTTATATCCAAAATAATATGTTTTCTTCTTACTATATACTCATATCTAGATTTCAATTTACTTTAATTTATTGAGCAATTATATTTTACTTGTATTAGTTCCATTCTATTTATATTTAACCTTAAATGCTATACATATATGATTAGATTTTATCATTTTCAAATCTTCATGCAATAGATAAATTAAATAGTTCTTATATTACTCTTTCTTGCTAGATTGATGGAGTAGCACTTGCACACAAATACAATGTTTCAGATAGACGAACAATATTCATCTTTGGATTAACAAAAAATGGCCCATTCTCTACAGGTTTTGGACTAATCTATGACAACATAATAAACACATTGAAACATGAATCAAAACAACGTTTAGCTCAAAATGGTCTTAAATCTTGTCATGACAAGAATATCAAAGAGTGAAAAACTAGATCTAAAAAAATCCATGGGCTTAAGAAACAAAACTAGCTACTCATTGTTTTCTATTTGTATAGTTTTCTCCAAGATATGTATATCATGGTAGTATCAAGTAGGAAATATTTTTATTTCCTTAACATGCTTTCTTTAGACTATTTTCATACAAGGGGGTATACTTGTTTTATTACTTTAACATGTTAAGCACTTCTTCACTTCTACAATTATTTATTATTTTTAAAGTAATATGTGTTTTATATGTGCTATCTTCGTATTTAAATATGTTCTACTTAATGAAAATTTGTGAAATGTGAATTTTGATTTTAGTATAACTATTGTCCTAGAATACAATAAAATAATTCAATAAACATTGCATTCTCATACAATTACAAAATGTTAACTCACACTAATTTAAAAAATAAAAATAAAAATAATTTTAACACAAACACACAAATACAATTTCCAACAAATTTATTAATGTGGATGCGTATTAAAATCTTACTTACATATTAAACAAATAATAAACCAGTTTATGATATATGTCATTCACAAACTAAACAATTTCTAAGCTATGCCATTCACATATTTACACCATCAAGCTAATTTATAAATTACCAAAGTTTATAGATGTACCTTTTGTTCCACATGTTGTATAATGAAAATCATAGATACAATATATTCCTTTCGTAGCTCACATTCATATCCATGTATCTAATTATACTAATATATTCATGTGGACATGTTCTCTGTAGGCACATTTTATTCCACATGTTGTATAATGACAATCATAGATACAATATATTCCTTTCATAGCTCACATTCATATCCATGTATCTAAGTGTACTAATATATTCATGTGGACATGTTCTCTATAGGCAAGTATATATTTTCATCATATACGTCTTCCAACAAAAACACATTCCATGACATTGTCTTTTATATTAAAAGACAAGGTTGTAACAAAAATCCAAAATGGTGAAGAAGAATTCATGCCTATCCTATAGGTTCTAGACTTCAAAGAAAGTGAAACAGAAAGACATATTGTACTCCTCGCTGATGGAAGTGCTACTATACAAAGAATATTTTCTTCAAGCCTTGTGGATTATTTCACATCAGGAAAAAATGAAAATGGCTCACTGGTTCAACTTAACAACTTCCCTTGTAGATCTACCCAACACAAGTATGAATTCTCACATATAATATTTTTACATCCTTTTCATTAATTAATGTTTTTGCAATACCTTATTGATACCTACCATAATTTATTCTATTTTGCAGGTTGGTTATAGTTATCGATATTCTGGTTCTATCTCTAAAAGATGACATCCTTAGTGACCCACAACAACACACAAATGTATGTCATTCTACCATGCAGACATTACAAACAAATTCTATGCCTCAAAAAATAAACTCTATCAACTCTTTGAATGAATACATGCATTCATGGACCATCAAAGCTAGAATCATTTCAAATCATTATATATGTACTTTCACAAATTCCAAGGGAGTTGGTCACGTATTTATCTTTGATGTACTTGAAAATGAAAATATTGAGATCCACATTACTTGCTTTAATATGCATGCATTACATTTCCACCCTTCAATACAAATTGGTAAAGTTTACCTAATCTCTAGAGGGTTGATAAAACCTATAAAAACATCATGCAACCATTTAAAAAATGAGTGGGAAATCACTCTAGATAATACCTCTGTTATAGAGCCCTTGAATGAGGATGCCCATTTAATTGAAAACCACAACTTCAAGTTTACTCCTATCAATGAGCTGTCAACTTTACCTACTAACTCTTTTGTTGACATCCTTGGTCTTGCTATATCTATTAGTCAAGTAACCACCATATTAAGGAGGAATGGCACTGAGACCCAAAAGAGAACCCTAGAATTGAAGGACATGTCAGGTTGTAGTGATGACCTTACATTATGGGGGGTGTTTTGTAATAAAGATGGCCTTCAAAAAAGTTCAACTTCCAATTTATTTCCAATGATTGCTATAAAGGCTGGAAGAATAAGCAATTTCAATAGGAGATTGATTAGTACAACTGGCGCGAACCCCCTCTTCCCCTCCAAAGGGTTTCTCGACCTTCAGGTCTTGAATCGTTGAATCACTGAGTCGCAACGACTCCTTGGGTCCCTACGTGAACCCACAACAACTCTACCCACACACATAGGTTTCTTCCATAAGTGACCACAGCTAGTACTGTGGGTTTACCCCTTCGCAATTCGAACTTCGGGGATATCCCAAATCATTTCCTCAACCTTTCTCGAAACACCCTTTTTCGAGGTTCCAAACTCTTTCCTTGTGTCTCCTTGAGATCGCTAGCACCACTATGGTTCAGACTTCGCAACTTCGTGAAGTTCTAGGCCTTCCGCCCGCAACCTCCAATCTTTTGATTCACGAACCCCTTAATCCATTACCATGTGCTCTCCTCTGAAAAACAGTTAGGATTGAATTGTGACTTCAAACTTCACGAATTTTTCCTTCATTGAGTCCTCGAACTTGTCGAACTTTGAGGGACCAAAATGCTCTATGGTTATCTTCCGTGTAGCTTCACTAGATCCACCAGTCTAGAATTGTTCTCCTTCTTTCGGGGACAAATCTCTCATTCATTGACTCTTAGTGAAGATTCTAGGGACTTCTCTCCTTGAAGAATCCTACCACTCTTCCTCATGATCTTCCCCTTTTTGATTTGTTTCATTGAACAATTTATTCAACACCTAATCAAATTCCAGGTTTGTGCACGCCTTGCAATAGACTTTCTTCCACCATTTGTCTCCTCCTCGTGGATGGATTCATACTCCTTGTGACTGTCCTCCAACATATTTTATTTCTCGTGGCTTAAATCACGCTATTCCCCCTGATCTTTCGCATCTGAAAACTCTGTCACACACTCCTTGTGGACATTGATGCACTCCTTGCATACATATAAGTTTCGCTATCTCTTCTGATCTTTTGAGTCGAAACAGACTCAGTCATGCACTCCTTGCAGAACTATGCACACGTTGCACTCGCTCACTAAAAAGAAATAATTGGAACTTATCTACTCCTCACAACGACTCATACATTCAACAAAGCAAATGAAATCATGGAATTGAGAACAAAAATAACAGAGAATCAAAAAAATAATAGAATCTCTACCCTTCATTTAGATAGACACACAACAACACACATTTGGGACAATGTTCTTCTGTTATATTCATCCAACTAAAAATTACATATAGTCATACAATGTTTCTCTGTATTCCCCAGCTCTTGGCTTACAATGGAAATATACACATGAGATTCAACAACCTTTCCTTGGTAATATTAAAAATATTTATATGAAGGGACTCTCTTGATTTCTTCCCTCCAACTAATCTATGCTATATAAATGGAATTGAATGTTATCAACTACTTAGCACTTATTACAATAAATATCAATTCAGACGGATGAGAGCGCAAGCTTCAAATCTGTACTATGATTTGATTCATAAAAATAAAACACATTCCCCATCAATCTTTCATGATGTCTCAACCTCCGATCATTAAAGCATTCATAACTCAAAAATATTTGTCATATATCACATTAATACATTGGTCGTTTGAAATTCAAAATATTTCAAAATGTGTCGTAGTGCGCCCAACTGTCTTCCACGCTTGTGATTTTCTGGCAATGCTCCTGCATCAACAACTTTCACACCCCATATTTCCATCAATCCTGACTTCAAAGAATCTCATGATTGAAAAACTTGGTTTGAGAAAGGAGGCACAACCATTAAATCTCACTCCTTATCTACACATGGTTCCTTTGGTGGTCACCCCTCTGTTCAGAAGATAGTAGTTGACAATGAAAAGGAAGGACTTGATTGATATCATCAACATCTGGATTACATTTTGGTTGAGGCAACTATCACTTCTATAAAAATATATGATTGTTGGTACACTTATTTCCCTCTCCTTTTTAATAATCGCCAATGCAACAAAAAAGTTACTACGACTGAAGAGGGACAATGGCATTGTCAGAGATGCAACCAAGCTATTTTTTAATGTGATTATAGGTACATGTTCCACTTCACAATAGAGGACCACACATGAACAACCAATGTTATTTCATTCCAAGAAGCATCATAAACGCTTATTGGAATCCCTGCTAGGAAACTATATGCACTCAGAGGATGAGAACAATACTGAAACTACAGATCTTTTTGGAAACTTGTTCTTTAATAAATAAATCTTCAAATTTTTTATACATGAACACACATTTGCCAATGAAAAACAATTAAATTCCATTGTTATTGCATCGGAAAAAGTCGAGACCAAACTAGAGGGGAAAAACAAATTCCACTAGTTACAACTCTTCATTCAAAGTAAACAATGTTATTATTTATTTATTCGTGCAACGACTTAACATAGTACCTTTATTTTTTGGATACAACATATGTATGCCACCACTCTCTATATTGTATATATTGTGTACACGTGTTTTTCATTCTGACAATACTTTCAATACTACCTTACTTTACTATATACAAACTATGTGCAGCATCAAGTTTTGTAACCCATATATATATATATATATATTGTTTCAACAAGTTTTACAAATGTAAATTATAAATTGTCTTCTATTAAAAATCATAACAATTTCATGAAAATCAATAATTATAGTATGTTCTTAAAATTGGTTTCTAAAGTATATTTCCATTGCTATGTACTATGATTTTTCTTTCAATAATCAAGGGTTACATAGTATTCTTACACTTTCTTAAAATTGTAAATTAATATTCCTATCATTGTATAATATTATTACTATATATTATGTTTGTATACACCTCTTTTGTTTATGTAATTCATGTATCTATATTCATTTTTTTTTTACATTTATCATTTGTAGTTTTACTTAACTCATTATACTATTTGTTTTGTTAATATATATTCTACTTATAAATTTATTTATCTTAATATACGAATTTTCAAATATTCAATCTATCTTTCAAACAAATATTGATATGTATTATAAATCAATGGTTATGTTTGTATAGAAACATGGTCAACTCACAATTCAATGTATAGAACAACTCAAAGATACATCACTTCATTTCGATAAATATCATAAGCTCCATAGTGGCCACATCGAATAATGTGCACCAATTGGCCAACACATCCATCAACTCATTCCATTACAAAATGTGTTCCCTACATTTTTACCTCATCTAAAATAATTCTAATTTCAATTAACAAACATCATTATGAAACCACATACCATTCCATCAACTTCAATGACAAATACATGTGTACCATCTCTACAAGAAAAAAATGATGACACCCTCCCTTTCTCCAAGAACTCCCATACATTTTCCAACCTTACATTCAATGTAACCAACAAACAAAATAGTATTTCATCTACCCCATACGCCCTAAAACACGAGAGGCACCGCAAACAGTATGCATGTCACAAAGATGAATTAAATAAACATAGACAACTCACAAGATCCAAGCAAAATTATCCTTCCATGGAATTTCCAGTTGATCCTATTCAACACCAAGCCCTTACCCATACTTCTATACCATTCTACACATATTCAACTGTTGGGAAACAATTTCATGGAATCATCCAAATGAAAACTATGCTACCACCAATTTTACCTCATCCAAATTAAATCCATCTTCCACTTGCATAAACCATTATGCAACAAAACATTTTTCCATCAACCTCAAAAACAAACTCATCATTACCATTTAATCCCTCAACTACTGATAAATTCCCTTTAATCAATACCTCCCATACCTCCTCTAACCTCAACTTCAATCTCACCAACCAAATCAATAGTATTAAATCTACACTAAATACCCTAGCAAATGAAAAGCGTCGCAAAAAATATTTGCATCGCAAAGATGAACTAAATAAGCATAGATGAGCTACAAGATCCAAGGGAAAACACCTTTCAATGGATTTCCCATTTGAACCTACTCAACACCAATCCCTTTCCCATATTACTTGAACATTTTGTACTCGTATAGATGCCTTGTCCAAAATACATACTTGTAATACTCGTATGGAATCTTACCCTAGGATTCATACAAACATATCACCTGATGATTTTATTTGTTCTCGCTTCCACAAGGAATCTAATGGACACATCTTCTCTAAATGGGATAATATGGATCTTGGAGAACAGCCCCTTGTCCTATCAATTCTCACCCAAGTAGAAGAAATTATCATCACTCAAGTGAGCCCTCTAGTGTAGGTTAGCCATGCTCAAGGTGGCCAATAAAAATATAGTGGTCACACTATTAGTTTCCCACAAAACATTAACACAATTTTTAATTACCTCCCATGCCACCTTAAATATTTGGACATCTTAATAGTTAGAAGACATGGAATTGAGGGAAAATCATATTATTGTTATGTTACCAAACCTCATATCATGAATGCACTTCTCTATAAGATACAAAATGATAGATATTACAAATATGTCCAACTAAACCACACCTCAATTTATTCACTTCATGTTTTACCTACAAACATCTCTTCTTGACTCTGCACCATTTCTTATGATATTTCAAATACAACTCAAACTTCTCCAAACTTTAGTTAAAACCAAACTTATTTTTCCTTTCATATTCCTAATATGCATCGAGAACTGACATAAATCAATCATTTGATCCAAAACGAATTCCCCCCCGATTAAATCTACTTGAATGGCCACAAAGAGGTGCAATACCAGTGAATGAATATACTACCAATGGATTATTTGATATGGCATTTCCTTCTCTATTCCCAATTGGCCATGTAGTCCATGGCCAACCACACCAAAAAAACATTCGCATTGACCAATATGCACTCCACTTGATGTGTTATCATGACAACAGATTTTGTAGCCACCCAAGATTTTGCTACTTCATGTACAACCTCATCATGCACCATCACAATCAATCAAGTTCATCAATGTTTGTAAAGAAGAGCCAAGAGAAAAACATTCCAACCACTATTGAGGCCCTCTGATCCCACTTATAAACTTTTCCTTCTAATAAACTACCAGAGCATGTTATGTGATTTGGTGCACATCTTCGAGGGACTAGAGCACACTGGAATTCTCATAGAATAGAATTGATAGAAATGATCACACAACTAGGGTGCCCCACATTATTTTTCACACTCAGCGTAGAAGACACAAAATTTCCAGACTTTCATGTTGTAATGGGTACCTCTCCACCTTAAAATCCACTTCTATGTCAACAATGGAGGACCTGCAATGTCATTCAATGACCCCACACTGTTGCTTTGTACATGCATAAAAGGTTTGAAATATTTCATCAGGAAATGGTTTAAAAATACTTCCATACTCAAGACTTTTTGTACATGTATATCACATATAACTTTTATCCCCATTCATTCTAGCTAAAACATACAGCTTGTACATCTCTTTAACATTCTATTATTGGTTTTCATGCAGGTATGAATGACAACACCGAGGCTCCGTACATATTCATGGTTTCTTATGGTTACAAGGTGCTCCAACAATGGAAAATTTGGATTGGGAAGACCCCATAAAAATAATTTATGCTAATATATTCTTTGAAAAATATGTAACATCTTGGAATCCACGAAGTGACCATACTAAAAATATGCACATGCACTGATGCATTGAGGATGACTCGTTTAAAAGATACATCATCCCTCCTTACTTCACATCCATTTAAGGACTACACAGAGCTCCTTAATCGCGTACAAATTCCATACAAAGTGCACAGAGATGACATGACTCCATATGAAATGCTCCAAGCTCCAATGTAGATATACTTTTCCATGGACCTTACAGTCTAATTCTTCTCTCTTCATTGATGCTTATGGTAAAAAAAAATATGAACCTGCCAGGAATTATGATCATCTAAACATCCATAACCCTGAAACACTCATAGTATGGAGAGAAAATATGGATTTTCAACCTATCCTCTCTCGTCATGCACTTATGAAATATATTTCAAAATATGCTTCTAAAGCACAAGGATGGTCAGAGAGATATCATCATATGTTCACTAGAATCAAAGATACATTGAGTCCAACAGATCCCGTTTCATTTACCTATAGATGGTTTCACATAGATTATATAGTCGACCGAGATATAGGTGCCCAAGAAACCTGGCATATGATGCAAAAACTCCCCCTTGTCACATGCAATTTTCTTTTCATGACACTAAATGTTGGTCACTAGATCTTTCGATGAGTCTCCAAAGATACATCTGATTATTTATTTGGATCTACCTTCATTTATGCCTATGTCAATCGAGATCCTTTCCTTAATCCCCTCCCTCTCATTGAAATCTCAAAATATTTTTCATATAGTTTCCATCGAAAAATTAACCCTTGGTGATGAAGGAGCTCTCTAGTAATTGTCCTTGTTTGGCCATGCTTCACAATCATTCTGACACCAGATTCCAAATACTTTGAAGAATTCTATTGGAGTGAGTTGCTACTATACAAACCATTCAGTAACTTTGCAACTGGCATAGGCCTCTTAAGAGATACTATCATACACAATTGGCAGAACATAAAAGGAACCTACCATGCATGGCATGTAGACCGTTCCCTTGCAAATGTTGAAGAACCACCACTAGATGAAGCTAAGGAAAATGATACACATATGCATCCCGACATGGAGATAAATGAGTGGGAATTATTAT
>WSFP011576257.1:0-10620 GCA_009831015.1 Picea engelmannii
TGTGGTATTGAAAATTTGATACTTATATATTGGGACTTGGTTTCACAAGGAGAAAGGTGGATCACTATGTGTATTTCAAATTAATCGGTTATCATGTTATTTATTTGGTCTTGTATTTGGATGATATGTTGTTGATAGGAAACAACAAGAAGATTATCTAGAATGTGAAAACTCAGTTGTCCTCCTAGTTTGACATGAAGGATTTTGGTGCTGAAAATTTGATTTTGGGCATGAAAACGAAAAGAGATCGGGAAAACATGAAACTCTGGTTAAATCAGAGGAAATATGTCAAGACAATATTGCAGAGGTTTAATATGCAGGAATGTAAACCAATTAGGGTCCCTATTCCTATAGGTGTAAAGTTATTTGTGGATCAGTGTCCCAAGACATAGGAAGAGGAAGAGAACATGTCCCATGTTCTATATGCTAGTGCAGTTGGCAGTTTGATGTATGCAATGGTTTGTACTAGACCCAACATTGCGCATGCAATGGGATTTTTGAGCATGTATATGTCAAAACCAGAGAAGGATCATTGGACAACAATAAAGAGGGATTTAAGGTATTTGTGTGGCACTACTAGTTATGGATTGTGCTACCAAGGAAGACCAGGATTGGAAAGAGTATTGGACATACATGACTTTGTTGATGTAGATTGGGCTGGAGATATGGATCACAAAATATCTACAAGTGGATATGTGTTTAACCTGTTTGGAGTAACAATCAGTTGTATGAGAAAAATACACTTTGTAATGGCACTCTCAACTACATAATGTGAATACATGGAAACCACTCATGCAAACAAGGAATCAATATGGTTACAAAGATTGTGTTTAGGTATTTGGTTGGTACAATAAGCTATAAGGATATATTGTGACAATTAGAGTACAATATTCCCGGTGAAGAACCTGTCTTATCATTTAAAGACAAAGCATATCGATTTTGAATATCTCTTTGTGAGAGACATGGTTGAAGTAAAGAAGGTGTTGCTGATGAAGGTGGGCACTTTGAAGAATGTTGCAGATTCATTAACAAAATCTGTGAGCACTGAAAAGTTCTCTTGGTGTAAAGGATCTATGGGCATTACAACACTAAATTGTTGACTATGCAACCCTATAACCCCCTATATGCAAAGAAAACATCAAGTGGGAGAATTTTGGGTATGTGTTATATTATTTACACAACTAAACCAAGTGTCCGTGTTGTGCCAGGGGTTCAGGGGAAACACCCCCGAATTTTTTTTTGACTTTTTTGTGTCTGTTTTTAGTGGTTTTTCTACACATGGTTTTCGTCGATGGATTTCTAATTGTGGTTAAGGAATTAGGGTTGTTGACTAATTCAGGTTAATGGATTAGGGGTTTTGGATGATGCAAGATCCTATACACACACACACACATTGTATTTTATTGTAAACAATGAAGATACGATGAATAAAAGATTAGAGGTGCAAATCTAAACATGTTGTTGGTTTTCCCATTTGGGTTCTAGGGTAAAATATTCGTGTAATGTGTATGTGTGTGCCATTGTATATTTTCTATTTTTATTAAGAATATATTTGCAGTAATTTATTGTACAAGGTTAAAATATATACTCAAGGTATAAGGGGATGTTGTACTAGCTATTGGATGAAAAAATCTCTATAGATGAAGTGTATTGCAGGTTTTGACTATAAACTTATTGAGGGGTCCTAAATCCCTTTAACTCAACAGTAGGACCCAAACCCGCCACCGAGGCCCAATTAGACTCTGCAACGTTTAATGGTGGAATGGTTCTCCAGATCTTGTGATCTGACCAATTAATCGGTGGGCTTTACGTTTTCTTATAAAAGCTACTCCTTCAGTTCAAACGTTCTCTTTTTGTATTTTCTCTTATAGGTGGGACCGATACAAGATAAAAGCCGGTATAAACCAACTTGGTAACAAAGTGGGAAAGCTTAACTACTGGAGAAGGATGAGCTTGGGATAACCCTTTAACTCTAGCATGCAGACAATGATTGTCGACCACAAGCCTAGTACTAACACATTAACCTGTTGGTCTTCCAATTATTGACTAAGATACGATTATCAAGAGAAAACATACATGCAATAAATGATGGAAAGAAAAATAGTTTCCTTAACTCTAATCATCAATCACATATTAACACACCGATTTACTTTTCATCATTAAATACAAGAACTATAGAAATATTGAATCAGATAACTTATCAACAGTTTCAAAAGTTCTTACTCGTTACAACATCCATTCATGTGATAAAACCCGAAATAATTATTCTTCATATCCAATCATACACGCTTTTGATGAAAAACACAAACTTGTCTCTGGTCCTAAACATGAGTTCTCAATTAAGACAACTCTGAAATAGTTCTTTACAAATCCAAAATGAGGGTCTTTGCAACAACCATCGAGCTTTTGCTAACATGTCGAATCTCTTATTTATAAGATATTATTAACTAAAAATAACTACTAAAAGTGTGACTAAGTAAAACAAAAATTTGCCACATGGTGCTTTCATCTCTTAGTCTTTCTAAGAATGATCACATGATCTCACTTGAGTGAGTGACTCTTCTCGTACTCCGACCATTTTACGAAGAGATCCTCGCATGTATTAATATACAAGAATCTATGTTGTTCCATTGGGGCCGAAAGGATCTCTCTTATCTCTACTGCCTATGCCCGATACTTGACTATTCTGGCACTTAACTGCTGCAACATGGCTCGAGATTTGAGTGGGTGTTCCATGAACTGTTCCACTTGTCCCGGCGCCATGTCCGCCACCTTTGTTATCTTTGCAACCCATGATGAGTCTTTTTCAACATGTGATTTGACTATGTCGTGCAATTCGACAAACTCATCGGGTGTGCCGAATTCGGGGAGGCCGATGTCTCTCATTGCTCGGTTGATCTTGGTCCAACTCTTTTTGCACTCAACCCATTTCTCTTGTATTTACCAATGAGGTTCTTGAGCCATTTTTACCGAATATTCTGTCGATTTCTTTATGCGATCGATGTTGCTTTCCCTTAGTACCCGGATGTCGTGCTCTTCGGCATCTTGGCCCCATTGAACTACGCTAATGTAGTCAATCCTTTCCACTTCTTGGTGTGCTTTCTCATACCAGATTTCCATATCCTTGCATGTCACCAGTTCCATGAGAGTGTCTTCTTGAAGATCGACTATCCTTGCAGTGAATAGGTGTCGTTCATATGTAAATTTATTGTAGGCCTTCTGGAATTCTCTCCTCAGGAACACTGCGACCTGTGTGGTGTCCTGGTAATATCTCGCCAAATGGCGTATATGTTCCAATTCCTTCAGAGCAACGACCAACTCCTCTTCATCCCTTTTTTCTCTATCCAGGGTGGCATCTGTAATTTCCATCTCTGCACCGATAAGTTCAGATGTCTTGGCATGCTTTGTGTTGATCAATTTTTCCTTTGTGGTGATGAGGATGGAGCGATCTAGAGTAATCCTCCTCTTATTGGTGGTTCTCTTCATGATAGATTTCCTTTTCCGGTCATAGGAGATGGCCTGTATATCAACCACTTCATCCACAGGTTCAGGGATTTGTTGATCTCCCCAGGTAAGCATATTTCTCAGGCTCCCGACGATGTATATTTGTTCAAGACTGGGTTGTTGAACTTCTTCCTTGTGTTCCGAAGGTCTGACCTCTGGTTGTTTCTCATTGGGAGGTTGAGTACCGGTTGAAACTGAAGCATCGAGGGTAGGCTTGGTACTTACTTGATAATCGACTGTTGAGATGTCGACTTTCTGCTGTGAATCTTCTTCTTTTTGTTCGCCTGATCTTGGCTCGTCTGTCGGACTATCCATTTGAGTCTTCGATACACATCAAGTAGCTCAGTGTCTAAGACACTTTCAACCTCTTGGTCATTGTTTGGAAGACCTCAAATTTGAGCGTCGAGAGTTGGGGAAGATGCCTTCTCGGGCTCCTTTTCCTCTGTGATCTGCACAAGAGTCACCAGGGATACCTCCGAACTTTCCTCATCATCATAGATGTTTATCAATTCGCAGAGGGGATTTGGTGCACTTTCTCTCCCTGATGTTCTTACTATCTCCGACCGAGCTGAAACGCCCCCTAGTTATCCGGCCTGTGGCGTTGTAACTTCAGGGTTATCTAACCCTGCGATTTCATCAATTTCTATTAGCTCAGGGCCGCTTGGACCTACCCGGATTTCATCTGGGTCGTCGGTAGGGGCCCTTGTCATTCCTACGAGGTCTGGGTCGTCCTGTAGCTAATCAATTACTTGATGCGCCTGTTCTATCATGAGCAATCCTCTTGCCCATGCATCCTGTGTCATAGGAAATCCCCTATCCTGCACCAGAGCCACCAGGGGAACCTCTATTACCTCTGCCGCTATGATTTCTTCCTTGGCTCTGAGGGCCTCTTGATCCAACTTCTCTATTGTCGTCGCCTATTCATCCAGGCTGATGGCCCTGAACTTGGTCATTTTGGGATCGACCATCCTTGCTACCACCTCGTCCTATTCCTGGGCATTTTCTGTGAAGACTTCATCTTCGAATTTGTCATGGGCGTACAACCAAGATGATGACACTTATGAGGTATGATTCAATACCGGGACCTTTGGATTGTGCTTTCGGAATCGACCTGTCTAGAATCTGAACTCGATCTAGCTCAACCCTTCTTGTTTGGCTTGAGTGGTGTCTTTTACCAAGTAGAAACCTACATGGAAACAATAGGGTATGAACGCTCGCTTCTTGTCCTTGACCAGAGTGGTGTTGTAGCCTTGGAAGATGGTTTGATGGCATATTTCTCCTACTACAAGCCAGGTTGAGCACTCGTCGAAGTACGAGTGGCCTACCTTGGAGATCATTTTCTTGGCCGCAGCCAATAGTCTTGGGCATTCCTTCTTAAAAGAATGAAATAAATTCATCGGATTAATTCATCGCAAATGAGGGAGTAAGACTTTTTATACCTCTTCTCCCATAGTACGTTGAAATAGACGTGGACTGGGAGCTCTGTGACATGCCAACTCAGATTCATGTCGACGAAGATGTTTCTGGTGCACATGACATCGAGAAAATATGAAGCCATGTAGAAAGATGCTGTCTCTCCTTCCTTCGACGTTTGAGCTTGTTGTATACATATGCTTAGTTTTTTAGAAATTATCGCCCCCCAGTTGAAACTGCTCCCAGAGATCGCCACTGTGTAAGCCAAGGACATCCATGCCTCTGAAAATATGGAGCAGTCCTTCTCTCCATATAATCGACAGATGAGAGCCATCAAATAGATGTATGACTCCCTCAAATTGGTCGTCTCGTACCAGTCGATGCTCCGGTTGGTGTACTTCTTGTCGCCCCTCCACCATGAGACCATTACCCGGCTGGTGTCGCGACGTTCATAGAACTTCACCACAAATTCCGTGTTTAGCCGCTCCTCTAGATATCTAAGCTTGTAGTATTTCTGAACCTCTACCGGTAGAAACACTCCGACACACCCACCATTTTCATCGTTGATTAAACATTTTTGTGTGTGTCTGTGTGGTCGATGAGCCACTTCAGGAGTTCAATACAGGAAAAAACATGGGTTTTGCTTGCCACCATATGCAAGTATGACCATCGGATGTTCGAAAACACCTCCTCATCGAGAGCTCTTACATTTGGATCACTGTGTGGGATATATTCTGGGTATTCCTCCTGACTGATCTTGTTAAAGAGTTCTCCCCACTGTGGGAGCACCATCTTGGACCCTATGGTTTCCTCAGTATCTCCAAAGGCCGCAGGTTGAATAAAAACCTTCTTCGTTGTTGTTTTGATGACTGGTTCCAGTCTCAGAGTGTATTCCAATTGTTTTGCGTCCCCTGGAGAGAATCCTTTTCCTACCTCTGGTTCTTTCAGTTTCGATGCCCTCGACGATCGTCTGGTGGTTGGATTTCTTGGCGGCATTGTTCCTGTAACTAAAATAAAACTTCAGAGACTGTGTGAAGAGCAAAACTAGATAAGAAACATATAATTTGCAGCCATGTAAAATTTTCGGACTTGGATACATACATGTGAAGCTAGCTAAAACCTAGTTATTTTGATGCTCACGGGACCTATGCTACCTTCGAATTACTTGTCTTACTTCTTAGGATGCTCTGAATTTCCTCACGTGTAGAATGATTTTGTTTACAACGAGTCAAGATAATTTAAACCATGGAAGAAATTACCGTGTCGCATCAGACATTCAATTCGGGTGATGAGTGAAATTTAAACAATTCTGTCGCCGAATCGTCATAACTTAAACTCATCGTGGGTTGACGACGGAGGCACGGGTGGTGATGTGATCTATCAGTGATTTTTAATCGCTTTTTTGATTGGCGCACGAGGTAGAAACTAATGCAGGATTTGGTATTGATTAGCCCCTTAAATGCTCAAAATCCGATCGTATCTAACGCTGAAATGTCCCATCGTGTTGCTCTCTCGGTGGGTGGATTAGGGATCGGGGATGTGCTATGAACATTTTCATTGATGTCCTTCTGTAAAAGCTCTGACGATGATCAATCTCACTGTACAATGCTGCCATGGCAAAGCCGACTCAGAGGTGTGACTCAGACGTAGGGAACCAAGAATGACTCGGGGTAAAACTAGACCGTACGGTTCCTCAATTTGGTAAAGACATGTGGCATTGGTGACCTAATTCGTGTGTATTAATCGGAGTCGGGATATTCCTTAAGTTATTCATTCTAAAACAACCTTAGCTTGCCGATGCCAAAAAGTGTCGACGATCGACGATCGACGATAAACCTATCGAGTGCTTTTCTTTGGATTAACTTCCTCGAAAAGTTCCTGATGCCGAAAATGCATCGGGGATTGGCAATCGAGAATATCTTTAGCGTAGTCAGAATGTTTGTTGCGATCCTTCTAGGCTTTCCCCGATCTCGATAAGTGTGTCAGGCATCGACGATATCATTTCTTTATTTGTTAACGTCTGTTCCCCTCGTCTTTTACCGATGTCGATGTGGAATTGGATATCGTCGATATCCTTATGCAAGCCTTGATGCAAAACAAAAACTTCCTTTTTCTGGTGTCCATGGGGATTGGTGCTCGACAACTGAGTTTTTCTGAGTGGTTATTTTCCTTCTTTGAATTCCTCCCGATGTCAAATCTGAGCATGTTGGGTGAAGTGTTTTTGGCTGCCGGCACTTTATTCAGGTGTTAAGTCTTTTTAAGTCATGGGGTTTCATAAGTTCAAAAAAAATGAATAGGTGATGAGAGTCATGAAAATAAGCAAAGACAAAACATTTCTCGAAATGGAGTCGAATCAAAACAATGCAAAAGATCAAGTGGTACCCAAAAAGAAAAATATTGACTGATGCTTTTTAGGGTGTGTTGAGTGCTCAACAAATGGTGACTTACCGGGCGAAAGAAGAATCTATGTTCCTACCTCGGGCTCAGGTGAAGGTGATGCAAAAGATGATTAAGAACTTAACTGGTTTTTTATCAGAGTCTCTTTTATTCTTGTATTTGAAATTCTCTGGTTGGTGCATTTGGGCCTTCCTGTGGGGTTTTCAACCTTTATTTCTTGTAACCCTGACTCATGCCCCCTTTGAAAAGAGTCTAGTAAAGCATTTATTGGCACTAGGCCCTTTAGTTACCCTTATTCACTTGCTACGATGTTTCTCCGCTGCCATCGAGCGTCCATAGCCCTGACAGAGTCACCTCGACATCACAGACCTTGCTCCGTTGCCAACGAGCGTCCATAGCCCTGTTAGAGTCACCTCGACGTCACAGACCTTGCTCTGCTGCTAGCGAGCATCCATAGCTCTGACAGAGTTATCTGCATACCCTCTCCTACTGTGCGCTCATTTTGATATAGTTTATTTGATTTCGAAAAAATTCTCTGAGCGAGTGTGAGAGGAGGACGTTTGTTATTTGCAAAATGAGTGGTTAAGGTGAAACTTTGGTAGCTCTGTCTCTGACATACATGTAATCCTTTCCAGGTTGCCATATTTTCCTTAAGGTTTTACTAGACCACCTTGTAGGCACTTCATCACTTTTCCAGGGTTGTTCATCTGCGCAGGTTAGATAGAGAACCCCTTAAAACAATTGCAGGTCCCCTTACACTTCTTGTGTTGTATGTCAGCGATAAGTCAGGAACAAAGTTCCTCATTTCGTATAAATTGAGGTTAACCACTGTCTTGCGAAACACAATCTTCAAAAGCGCAGAAGTACAACAACAAGAAACAAAAACAAAATAGTATTCCGCAATTGACCTGCCTAAAACAAAACATCATGAAAAATGCACACACAAAAATAACATGTTTTTTTTTTAATGAAAATATTGTTTTAGGGCTTGGCCATTCATCAGGAGGGTGTCAGGTTCTCCCCTCAGATTCTGCAGCCGATACGTGCCTACCCCAATCTTCTCGGCCACCTGGAAAGGTCCGAGCCATAGATTCTGAAACTTTGAATGTTTTCCTTTCGATTCATTTTCTCTGTCCCATTTTAGGACTAAATCTCCCACTTCAAAGTTCTTCTCTTTAGCCTTATGCTTATCAAACCACCTTTTAACTATCTACTGATGAGATATGAACTTTGATTTTTCTTTCTCCCTTTCTTCTTCCAGCACGAGGAGGTTATCAATTCTTTGTTGTATGACTGATGATGGTTGTTCTCTCGAATCCTGAGCAAGTTGAAGAGATGGGAGATATAGCCCATTTGGGATAATGACTTCCTTTCTGTATACCAGAAAGTATGGGGAGTTCCTTATGGCTTCCTTGGGTGTAACTCTATCGACCCATAAAGCATTATGGAGTGAACTATGCCAATTCGTCTAGTTGTCTGCAATTGGTTTCTTCAATATCCTCACTAAGTTCTTATTAGTTGATTCTGCCACTCCCTTCCCCTGTGGATAGTAGTTTGCAGAGTATCTGATTATGATTCCTTTGTCTAGAGAAAACTATGTTAATAAGGTGGAAAAAAATTAAGATGCATTATTAAAAACAAGGGTGGAAGGCACACCGAACCTTGTGATAAGTTGTTGTTCTATGATTTGGATCACCACATTTTCGTTTACATGAGTCAGAGGGATGGCGTGGAATAGTCGGTGGTAGCTAGTATGTATCTATGTTATTTTGAAGAACTCAGTGTAATTTCTCCTATGATATCTAACCCCCATTGCTCAAATGGCCTGGAAACAACCACCGATTGGAGTGGGACAACTGCTCTCTTTTCCCTCCCCATTCTTATTTGACAAGTTTTACAGTTCCTAGCGTATGTGTGAGCATCGCTGAACAGAGTAGGCCAATAATAGCCAACTCTCAGTATTTTATGAGAAGTGGTGTTTCCTGCGAAAAGTCCACCTGTAGGACCATCATGGAGCTCCTTCAGAACTTTGTCTGCATCTTCACGTTCGAGACATCTCAAAACTACCCCATCATAATTAACATGAAAGAGCACCAAATTTATGGGGCGATATTGTGCGGATTTTAACCTGAGGGCTCTCCTTTCCCTAGGGTTTAGGTTTTCTAGGAAAGTCCCATGATGTAGGAGATAAGTTAGTTTCTCGTACCGAGACTCTTTCTCCGGGGAGATGTATGAAGCTTTACCACAACACAATGCCAATGCATTCTCCCATCTGGGGTCTTCATTCACTTGGTCCTAGGCTTCAGCTGCCAGTTTGCATAACCCTTGCCCTTTAACCAATTTAACAGGTTTTATATATAGATCAAATTCTTGGACTATCGCCATCTAGTTTTCTCTTCTTTCCCCCATCTCTTGTTGAGTGAATAAGGATCGAAATGCAGGGTGAGGCATGATGAATTTGGTATGGTTCTTAAGGATGTAAGATCTGAAGTGTTTTACTGCCTTGTATACCGCATAAGATTGCTTGTCTATAGCAGGGTAATTTAGTTCAGCCCCTTGGATATTAGTGTTCATGAATGATATCGAGGCCTCGTTGTTGTCATCATCCTTCTGAGTCAATACTGCAGCTAACGATTGGTCAGAGGCGAAAGTCTAGAGGAATAAATCTTTGCTAAAATTAGGACTTTGCAACACTGGGGCTTGAGATATCACAGTCTTAATATTTTTGAAAGCCCTTTTCCATTTATCATCCCACTTAAATTCAACATCTTTACAGATCATTTTTTGAAGGGTTTGATCATTTCAGTGAAATCGAGGGTGAATTTCCTCACAAAATTGATTTTTTCAAAGAATGATTGCATAGCCTTTTTGTTGTGGGGTAATGGAAGCTGAGCTATAGCCCTAATATGTTTTGGGTCTATGAAAATGCCTGCTTGAGATATAATGTGGCCTAAGAACTTACCTTCCTCGAACCAAAGAATAGTTTTCTTAGGGTTTAAGGATATATCGTATTTCCTACACCTTTCAAAAATCTGGGTTAAATATTGGATGTGATCTTCTTTGTTCTTTGAATACATAGTCATGTCATCCAGATAGTCTACTACACATTTGTTGATTAGTCCTCGAAAATATACATCCATGGACCTCTGGAAGGTTTCCCCTGCATTGATTAACCCAAATGGCATAAGTTTATAAATGAAGGTTCCCCACTTGGTTTGGAAGGTAGTTTTCAAGCAGTCTTCTTCTGAAACTAGAACCTGGTTGTAACCTAAGAAACTGTCCAGCAGGGAGAAAATCTCAAAGCCT
>WSFP011576258.1:0-10620 GCA_009831015.1 Picea engelmannii
GAATGTAGAGATATTAAATAAGTAACATAAAAATCCATATAGGTTACGTGCATGTTTAAATATAATAAAATGATTTTTCAATTTTGTTATCCAAAAACACTAAGAAATAAATAAGACACAACTAAAGGTAAGATAGTTGAGACGCAACTAAATGAAATAAATAAGTCACGACTAAAAGTAAAGATAGATGAGTCACAACTATCTAAATTTATTTGACTAAATGTAAGATTTGTTAATACATTTATCATTTGCGAGGATAAGAATTATTTAGCCCAAAAACAGTTCTAATTTACTGGTGCCGAATTAGCTGTTTATTTCTGTAATCCCAAAGTGGGCACGCTGGCTGGGTTATTATAGCTATAGCTACATCCAAATGTAAGCATTAACTGGTTAATTAAAGGAACCCCCAGATTGATGGCAACCACTCTGATCATAATGACTACAGCAGTCGAGGTGTATTCCACTCTCAGCCCTTCACCCAACTGATTAGTTCTTCCAGCAATTGGAAGGCGTGCCTGCCTTGTCATTAAACTGAGAACACATATTTTGTCACGCCGTAATTATATGATATTGAATTTAATTTAGGGTAATTTCTAAATGGGGTTTGTTTTACCTGGGAGGTTATACAGCTGTCCATAAGTCACGGGTCGAACCTAGTATGTAAAAGAGGATTATGAAAACCATAACTATGGTAACCTTAATTTAATTGTAACCCTTACATATAACCTTAACTCCAAACCATGAAGGGAAACCATAACTGTAACCATTGTTTTTGTTGGGCGTACATTTACTGAAACTGGGGTAATTTCAATTGTAAACTATGGCATTGATCTGAATGCTGTGGTAACTAAAACTGAACACTCAACTTATTACTACCTGGTAAATCATAAAAGGTGTGGTGTTTAATGGAGCACACATCTCATTTATTCCTGAAACCTGTTGTACATTGAAGGCAGAACTCAACTAATCAATAAGTGCCCCAATTTGAAACCTGTGGGTTGAGCTGAGATGTATTTTTTTTATTTTTTTTTAAATGAATGCCTGTATCAACATAAAAGAGTGCACCGACGTGTAATATCTTGTTAAGATATTAATGTAGTATATGGATTCACCAGATAATTTGTTTTATTATTTGTGCTAACAATACATTGTTTATAATTCAATCTAGCGCTGGCAACGCCAACAGGGAGAAGGTACATTGTGTAGCTGCACCAGAAGGAGTCAGTGAAGCTAGGCAAGGAATTTATGCATCACTAAAATTAAAAAAAAAAATTCATCCAGAGATGATGGCATTCACTTGTATTTTTGGAAATTCCTAGACGGGTCTTGTTTAAAATAATAAGCAATTTGACAGGTGCTAGATGCGTTTCTGCTAAGTAGGATTTGCTAAATAATGCAAGTATTATTGCAGTTGTTGTTCTGAGCCTGGTTTGTGCATATGTTCCTCATAAAGCTATGACTTGAACCATCAATGGAATTTTAAGTCTTTTTCTGTGCATATGTTCCTTGTAAAGCTGCAGTTCCTGGGCGAAGGAGTTCGCAGCGGATCCTTGATGAGGAAAAATAAAAAGAATTTTTTTTTAAAAATGAATACAACCTACAGGGAGCCAAGGTTGCAATAGTAGATAAGGTCCAAAAATTTAACCATACAGGACAGGTGGATCACCCATTGATCTAACATGTTGAACAAATAATTCACTACTAATCAAGGAGAAGCCATCAGCTGGAACAGGAATGGATGAGGGTTTTCACGCTACCGGAAATGGGTCTCTGATAAGTTGAGCGAATGGAAGCTACTCAGGGAAAGGAGGCCATAAAATATCGAAGGATGTAGTCTCCTAGGGCGTGTTTTTTTTTTTATCCATACAACAGCAAAAAAAACCATGATGAGAAACCAAATTTTATACCATTAGATTTCATTCATCTTGCAATCAACTAAAAAAAATTTACGAGGTTTAGATGGGTGTACCTTAAGCCAAACAAAGATTCCGTTGCTGTTTTCCTCCGCTAGTGCTCTGCTCTGCTTTCCGACCTCTGAGACTGCACCGGTACCTCCCAACCAACGCTAGGGGTACTCTTCTTCACCCTTAGCCCCCCGAGCAGCAAAGGGGCCACACACAATCCAGACAGTAACCTAGCTTCCCAACTCGCCTCCAAGGCTGAGCTACCACTCAAGTCAACTGAGAAAATCCCCAACTCCTACAAGAAATCAGTCCAGTCACAATTTTGACATCATAACCCTATCTCATAGCAGATCCCCTTCTTTTTCCCCTTCCCCTTTATTTTATGCCCTTTTTGACCTAATCCCAATCGGTTTTCCTCAAAAACCCTAACCCTATTTCTCTTAAGTTTTCCCCCCCTTTTATTTTTTTTTTCTTTTATTATTTTTTGAAAACTCAAAAAGGGAAATGTGTTAAGCATCTTTTCATTATATATATATATATATATATATATATTAAATATCTATTTTTCTTTTAACTCCCATTAGTTAACTAATTAATTTCTTCTTTTCAACTTTACAACCCCCCTAATTGAATTAATTTATTAAATCTCTTTATTTTACCCTACACCCTTTACGAAGACTCACATTAGCTTAAGTGGGTTTTTTTTGTTCAATTTTATTATTAGCACTTGTATTGTTAATGCTTAGCTAGTAGGAAATGAAATTCTAATGTTATTTGAATTGCAGAGCTATTGTGAGCTAGAATATAATGGCCTTGATATTAGGAGATGGTTAATTTTTTATTATTATGTTAGGGAGAAGTAGTAGTACCTTCACTAAAAGATAGAATATCAAGCTCATTACTGGGAATGAGGAAAGGCCTTATGAACGCCAGTAAGGACGGAATTACTTTATGAATTCAATTAAAGGAGGAATTGTTTTATGTATTTAATTAAGGAAACTCCTCGGATTAGGCGAGGGTGGAAAATCATAGGGATAAAGAATATTTAATGTATAGTCTTGAATTATGTTTTTTTTTTACAAAGGGCTCAAATTCTAAACTGGCGATGCTTGGTTAGGCATAATGTTTAAGGATTTATTCCGGTGTTGATGACTTAGGGTTATTTAGGCTGACTCCTTCATCCAACATTATGGCGACATGCCCTTCAAGACGCACCATGTGCTCCAAGGGTGCCACTCACCTCTTGAATTTCTTTTGTGCGACGTGCCCTTCAGGATGCACCACGTGCTCCAAGGGTGCCACTCGCCAACTGGGTTCCTTTTGTGCGATGTGCCCTTCAGGATGCACCACGTGCTCCAAGGGTGCCACTCGCCAACTAGATTGATTGGTAGACATCTATAACCCCTGGAGTCAACACTCCGCCAGGTGAACTTGTAGGAGACTAAGGGTTCTAAGGAATAAGTCCCCCACCTTATTGCGCGTCCCTTAGAATCATCGTGAGCGACTGTCGCAGTCTGCTCTCATGGCATCGTGGATCCTCTCGAACTAGGTAATCATTAACCTATAGTTCGAGCCACGACAGGATTTCTAGTAGGCGGTGGCAGGGCTGTTGTCCACCCCTCTCCCTCAACCTCTCTGCAAATCATGTGTGGCCCCTTTACTCCATATGTGAGTCTGGTCGGCAAGCTATCGTCAGCCTGCATCATCAACAATCATGTCATAAATGTCAACATCACATCATCAAATCAAATGAAAAATCATAGTAAACATATCAACCCAAAAGCACACTCCCTGACTCAGTCCGGAGTCCAAGGGGGTTCCACCGATGCCTCTGCATCATCAAGATCCAAAAACCCTCCACACTCAATAAAACTGAGTCAATAGAACCTGACTACATCAAATAGTAACACATCATGTCATCTGTCAATCGCGTCATAATCAAGTATAAAAGGTCTAACATCAAAAAGGTCCAGATCACTTGCGAGCAAGTGTCCTCAAATAATAAGTTTCTCAGTGCGCCAGAGCGGGATGTTACATACACCCCCTCTTGGTCTAAGCTTCATCCCGAAGTTTCTCAGTATAAATGAAGAAATAAAAGTATCATAGTTTCATAAGTCTATCTATCAAACAAAAAAGGAAATTGCTGATGCATATCGTCAGCGTCCTCTCAGGTCACCGAGTGTGGACTATAACTGTCCCACTGGACCTTGACCTGATCTACCGTTCGACGTCGTAACTGTCGAACGTGGTGACCTAAGATGTAGATCGGCTCAGCCATGAGCACTCCCTCGTCCGATACCTGCAAGGAACTCAGGTCAATCACATGTGTAGGATCACTAATATAATGTCTCAAAAAAGATACATGAAAAACATTGTGCATACACCTCAAAGAATCAGGCAAGGCTAGTCGATAGGCCACGGGCTCCTTTCTCTCCACAATCTCGAAAGGTCCCACGAACCTAGGAGAGAGTTTAGCTCCCTTTCCAAATTTGATCGAACTCTTATGCGGTTTAACCCGCAATAAGTCTCGATCGCCGACCTCGTAACTACGGTCGACTCGATGCAAATCGACATAACTCTTCTGTCGATCCTGCGCTTCTTTAATCCTTTGTCTTATGGTTTGCATATGCTCTTCCATTTCTTGGATCGTTTCTGGTCCCACCAAGACCCTATCCTCAAGCCGATCTCAACTCAAGGGCATCCGACACGGTCGCCCATAAAGAAACTCAAAAGGCGCCATCTTTATGGTGCTTTGATAACTGTTGTTGTAAGCAAACTCTACTAGAGGCAATAATTCCTCCCAACGCTTTTGTTGGTCCATCACGTACATGCACAACATGTCTTCCAAGGTTTGGTTCATTCGTTCAGTTTGCCCGTCAGTCTCTGGGTGATACGCAATACTAAAATTAAGTTGGTTTCCCAAGGCCTCTTGGAAACTCATCCAAAATCGTCCAGTAAACACCGATCCTCGATCAGATATAATCTTTTTAGGCACACCATGCAGCCTCACAATCTCACTGATGAAAACTCTAGCTATGTCAGGTGCCTGATACATCATACGCACAAGAATAAAGTGAGCACTCTTCGTCAGAGTGTCTACTACTACAAAAATCGAGTCGTGTCTCCTTGCCATCAGTGGCAATCCAACAATAAAATCCATTGAAATAACTTCCCATTTCGATTCCGGAATGGCATGTGGTTGAAGTAATCCTGTCGGGTGTCTATGTTCAGCCTTTACCTGCTGACACTCTAGACATCTAGCCACAAATTTGACTATGTCGGCCTTCATTCCCTTCCATAAGAATAAGGGTTTAAGGTCTACCCTCATATTCGTGACTCCTGGGTGAGCCATGTAAACTGCTCTATGAGCCTCACTCAAGATCAACATCCTCAACTCGTCGTTTGGCAATACGTAAATCCAACTTCTAAACCTCAATAACCCATCACTATAAAATGAATACCCCTCATATCGTGGTACCATCATCGTGTTTTGTCCGATAAAATCCTCGACTTCGTTGTACCAGTCATCGTCACGTTGCAAGGTGATAATATTCTCACGTAGATTCATCTGAAGAGGTAACACCGAAAAGATGTGTGGTCTCCGACTCAAAGCATCAGCTACTCTATTCACAGTTCCCTTTATATAAGTAATCTCAAAGTTGTACTCGCTAAGCAATTCCGACCAACACCGTTGTCGTGCATTCAGGTTGCTTTGCGTAAAAATGTGTTGTTGTCTTTAATTCAAATTTTCGTCCAACCAAGTAGTGTCTCCAAATATTCAAGGCATATACGATGGCTAATAACTCCAAATCGTGCGTCGCGTAGTTCTCCTCATGCCTTCTCATCTTCCTCGAAATGTAAGCAATCACTCGTCCGTCCTGCATCAAGAGTCTGCCTAAACCTTCCTTGGATGCGTCAGCGCATACCAAGAAGTCTGCGTCCATGTCAGGGACCTTTAGTATCAGCGCGGTTGTCAACAACTCTTTAAGCCTCCAAAATTCTTTCGCGCATTTCTTTGTCCAAACAAACTTCTTGTTTTTCTTCTGCAATTCCGTGATCAAATTTGCTATCTTCAAAAAACCCTCGACAAACCGTCGATAGTATCCTTCTAAACCCATAAAACTATGCACTTCTGTGACATTCGTTGGCGCAGGCCATTCCATAATAGCCTCAACCTTGGCTGGATCCATGGCGATACCTTTGCCGGAGATGAGATGCCCTAAGTAGTGAATCCTCGATTGGTAAAAAGAGCATTTGGACAACTTCCCATACAATTTGTGTTCTCGTAAACATTGTAGTACCAAGCGCAAGTGCTCGTCATGCTCCTCCGTCGTCCGAGAGTAGATCAAAATATGGTCAATGAATACTTGGACGAACTTGTCCAAGTACTCGCAGAACACCCCGTTCATCAAACTCATGAATACCCCTGGGGCGTTTGTCAGTCCAAATGGAAAAATAGTAAACTCGTAATGTCCAAATATCGTCTTAAAGGCGGTCTTAGGGATGTCATCCTCCTTGATCCACAATTGGTGATATCTGGATCGCAAATCGATCTTGGAGAACACTGTCACACCCTTCATTTGATCGAACAGATCATCAATTCTTGCTAAGGGATACTGATTCTTGATCGTATCCTTGTTCAGTTGATGGTAGTTAATGCAAAGCCTCTGGGATCCATCCTTCTTTCATATGAAAATAACTGGTGCAGCCCACGGTGACACACTAGGATGTATCAGTCCCAGATCCAACAACTCCTTTAGTTTCATTTTCAACTCTTGCAACTCCGGGGTCGACATCCGATAAGTTGTTCTTGCTATCGGTTGGGTTCCTGGTTTCAGGTCTATGGTAAATTCCAGTTCCCTTTCTGGCGGCATCCCAGGCAACTCCTCCGGAAATACGTCCGCAAACTCCTTCACCACCGGAAGGTGTTCTAGACCTTCCGCTACTCCCATCTCGTTTAGCGTGAGGATCGCATAAATTTTGCACCCCTTGAGCATACTCTTCCGTAACTGTAAGGAAGAGACGAACTGCAAGGAAACTCCCTGGTTCCTTCCTACAATCACATGTCTCTGTCCTTCATCATCAACCAAGCTCAACCATTTCATCTTACAGTTGAGTATCGCCTCATGAATTTCCAACCAATCCATACCGATCATGACGTCATAAGATCCTAAGATCATGACGTACAAGTTGACCCTCGTGACAAAATCTCCCAGGTTAAGGGCACAACCCGTAATCTTCCCTCCGACCTTCTGTTTGGCTCCCGAAGCCATCTCCACAAATCTAAACTCATCCTGTTCCACTTCCTTTACCTTAATCCTTTTTAGCACTTCACCAGAAATGAAACTCTCAGTAGCTCCTCGGTCTATGAAAATACTAAGGGTCTGGTCAGCGACAATACCTGTCATCTCGAGCACCGTCGACTGGTGATCTGCCTTGTGGTTATTCACCGCTACCTGAATCCGATGGGCCTTGCCCATATCTCCCATGGTAGCGGGTCCATCTGATCCGGACGCCCTGGTCCTCTCCATAGGACAGTCGCACTGGTAGTGTGGCTCCCCACACATCCAACACCCCTTCTTCAGCGTAGTAGTCCTGGTACCCGAAGTAGAAGATGACTTCCCACTGGCCTGGAACCCTGGTCTGTTCTGCTGAACAGGCCTAAACTGCTGCTACCATGGGCGACGTTGTTGTTGGTGATGAGGTCCTCGATACGGTGTCCGCTGCTGAGGGGGCAGCCATTGAGGTGTAGCAAAAGTGGATCCCCTCTGGAAGCCACGATGTCCCGGCGTATGTCTCGCTGGTGTCGGACACTGTGGCATACCAAATGAACCCTGCCCTGTGGGTCTCGCTGGAGTCCTGGTCTGACCCCCACTGATAAGCTCCTCCTCAGCTATGAGGGCCTTTTGGAAAACATCGTGCAAGGTTTGAGGCATCAATATCCTAACCTTTTCACGTAGGCTTCCATTAAGGCCAAAGACGAACCGATTGACCTTCAGTTTCTCTGTGTTAAGGTGCGGAGCATACCAGAGAAGCTCCATGAAACGTGCCTCATACTCGGGCACCGTACGACCTCCCTGTCGTAATGTATTGAACTCATTGAGCTGACGCTCAAGGAATTCCTCTAAAAGGTACCTCTCTTGGAACCGTTCCTCGAAGAATTCCCATGACACGTCTTCCACGACCATGTTCAGCTGCGGCAGGAGTGTCTTCCACCATAGAAGAGCGCTCCCCTTCAGTTGAAAGACCGCCATGCAAACCTTCATGTTGGAGGTATAATCGTGAAGTGCGAAGCACATCGCCATATTCTCCAACCATTCCTCGGCGGCTGTGCCGTCTGGGGCACCAAAGAACTCGAGAAATTTTACCTTCTCGAGTTCACGGTGAATGCTACCTGTAACAGCCGGTGCGTGCGATAGAACCTCAGGGGGTGATGGTGCCCTGGCCTCGTCTCTGTCCAAGCGGTTTATCAGAGCCTCGGACATGCACTGAAAGGATCACATCATCCCAATAACATCACCAACTACTATCTGCTCCTGTCCGAGAACCTGCTCGCCTCTCTAGGGGTTAGACCCCTCAGGCGTGGATGCTGCTGGAGGCATCACGCCTCCATCCCTAGCACCCCGTCGTCTGCCTCTACGGCATCCTCTAACCATGATTACCTGCATGCACACAATTAACTCGATCAACAACAGTATAATCAATCTAATCCTGTCAACGAAAGTCGTAGCGAATCCCAAGTCGCGGGTCGAACCGGCTCTGATACCATATGTAACGACCCTCCTCGTTACGACAACAACTTCGATAACAGGTGCAATTTTTTTTTTTTTGTGTTAAGGTGTGTGTGCGTGTAGAAGTAACAGACTCACGTGACTCTACGTCGCCACCCGAAAACCGACAAGATGCAACCACGAAGATTACCACAAGAAGACAAGGGAACACAACAAGTAGCTGCAAGAAAATGACTGACCCAAGACATAAGGCCCACACAAGTACTGCAACAATAACGACCAAGGACATAAGGTGCACACACAAACATTCATGACATACTGGGTTGCACATAGTCCGGACACAGAAGGAGAATCCATAGTAGTAGGTCTTACTATTTCTGCACAGGAAAGTAGGGCGTTTAATCTTAGTTCTCTGCTCTGGAGAGAGAGAAGGTCAGATAGGCTCCTGGCCAACGGCTCAGGCAGAAACTAGTAATCCCCTCAGGGTGTCGCAAGAGTGGAAACCCTGCCTTTAAAGGGCCCGAGACTCTTGATACAGCATTGGATCCTTACATGAATAAACAAACATGCAGACATACCTCCTAAGGCTACCTGGGGGTGTCTACATCCCGCCCGATAGGACTGACCCAACAATAAGATGATTACGACCTTGCACAACATAAATGGTATGAACAAGCGTCCTCCAGGAAGGCGCAAGTAAGAAGGACCCCGACATTGACCAACCATGAATAAGACTCACTGAAAATCATAGACCAAAGCTCCCCTTAAAATTTATTAATCGATGATTTATCCAACCTTAAATAATGTACAATTAGTTAACTGCAAAATCCCAATTCACTGAATCATAGTAAAACTACCCTCACGTCTCCATAACATAACCAGGTCATCTAAACTATTAATAATAATAACTTTTTCAGTAGCCAATTCAATAATTTCACAACATCTCTTCATCTAACATTATCCTAGTGTTGCCGTTGAGAACAAAGCATTTCATGCTTCACCACCAACTACTTGCATTTACATAATTAACCTTGTAACTAACCAAAATTGCAATAACATCTAAATGACCATATAATAACCATTAGTTAAATAACATTGCAGTTACAAATTAATGCCCTGTAAACTTAGTGATAAGGACCACTTCTCCCCCTCCCAACTAGATAGCAATTTAATGATTAACATTTCACTAACAAGGCGGCAAGTAACCATAACATTATATTTATGCTTCACCCCCACTTCATTAGTAACTAATAAGATCTTGGCAATTCCATAGAAATTAATCCAAACCAAATAAATAACAATTTGAATGACAATTAACAATTATCATTCCTTTAAGCAATAATAACATTACATTACCTAATTTTCCATAAGGTAGCCAATCATTGCAGCCATGCTTCACCCCAATTCAATAGTAATTAATATAATTTTGGCAATTTCATATTAATGTCATATATGTAAGTTGAACTCTTTAACAACCCTTTTGAAATATATTGATAAATAAAATTGTGGCATATTAGTTGTATCCACTATAATACAAAATACAATTGAATTGGGTTACACTGCTCCTATCATTACAATTTAACATGCCACGGTTTAGAAGGTAGAGTTATTAACTAAGTAGCATAAATATCCATATAGACTACAGGTTTGTTATTATAATGAAATAAACACACTTGGTAATGCAATTGCAATTTAACATACAATTGTTTAGAATGTAGAGATATTAAATAAGTAACATAAAAATCCATATAGGTTACGTGCATGTTTAAATATAATAAAATGATTTTTCAATTTTTTTATCCAAAAAAACTAAGAAATAAATAAGACACAACTAGAGGTAACATAGTTGAGACACAACTAAATGAAATAAATAAGTCACGACTAAAAGTAAAGATAGATGAGTCACAACTATCTAAATTTATTTGACTAAATGTAAGATTTGTTAATACATTTATCATTTGCGAGGATAAGAATTATTTAGCCCA
>WSFP011576259.1:0-10620 GCA_009831015.1 Picea engelmannii
CTGTCTACCATTTGACTATCCTAAGCTATTTTTCCAGCCCCAACCTACCTAACATTGACCTATTTTCATACTAGCTCACCCTAGGATATCTCCCCTTTCATGCCTAGGCCATTATCTCCCTAACGCAAGGCCATTAACCCTATCTCCTAAACATTTAGACACCCCACGGCTACCTACAGAAACCCTTACTGCTGACTGTCTTGAAGTCTTAATTTAAGACCCTATTCCACTTTGACACACCCCTAAAAAAAAATCACATACCTCATAGTCACTCTACCTAAACCGCCTCCCAAACTCTCCACCCAAAATCATAGTAAAACCTTCAATTATGACTATGTGAACATAGTCAGTCCCAACCACATTTAATTTGTTTTTGACAGAGATAATTCATGGGGAACATAACCTACAATCTGCATACATAAGCAACATTAAAAATCTTAACTTGTGTGCATTTGGAGGGGTTACATATCATTTGCATTTGCATATTTAGGACAAGTAGGACTGATACATATTGAATTGAAGTCAAATAAATAGTCCCAACTTCTGATATGTAATGAACTGATAAGGATACTATTGGATTATTGGATTGACACATATGAAACGTTTTGTGGCTTTGAAATATTGATGTCTTGAAATTAGTTTGATCAAATTCATAGATACTTCAAAGAAAATTAACATAATCAATTTGATCTTTTATCATAAATGATCCAATCTTATCATCACAAGTCGAATTTGACAACCTGGAGAATTATTTGGCAGCTTGCTGGTGAAAATCACATATTTTGAAATCTGTCTTTGATGGCTGGGCGATTTCTGTCAAGAATAAACATTCCATTTGGCTTCATTCCCTTACCATATGCCTTCAAAACTTGATGAAGAGTATGATCTAGCTTCTGATCATTATTATCTTTAATTTGAGATCATTCCCACAGATTCTGGAAACAGAAAAACACGATTTGGGCATAAAGAAGACCGATCTGGACTCTTCAGAGCTTTCGGTGGCTTACTAATCGTGTATTTTGTCTTTTAGCTGCCGAAAGTCAGAGCTTTTCGGCAGCTTACTAGTCGTGTATTTTTCCTTTTAGCTGCCGAAAGTCAGAGCTTTTCGGCAGCTCATTAAACTGTAAATTTCACATTTAGCCGTTGAAAGCTAAAATTAACCTTTGGCCTATTTTTAGAGGTGAAATCCTCATTTAACTGAATTTATGTGAATTTGATCCTTTCTCAAAACCTATAAAACTTTAAGATTTAAAAATAACTCTTCTACCTAATGATCCTCTTATCATGTGATTTGGGAAATATTAGCAAGTGATTTTTGATTGCTAACAGAACCCCAACATTATTCCTGTGTGAATGGCATATTTATTTTTTTTTAAAACCCCACCATTAGTCGCTCTAGCGACGAACAAGTTCGTCGCTTGTAAATCCATTTGGTCGATTGACTAAGTTTGTCAGGGTTGTGTTGGTCTCTCTTGCGACGAATATTAGTCATTAGACCGACTAACATTAGTCACTAGACCGACTAATTATGGTCGCTAGAAGGACCAAGGTTATGTTTTCCTTAGATATGGTAGCAAGGCTTGCGACTAAAGTGGATCGTTAGACCGACTAACATTAGTCGCTAGACCGACTAATTATGGTCGCTAGAGTGACCGAGGTTATGTTTTCCTTAGAGATGCTAGCAAGGCTTGCGACTAAAGTGGGTCACTAGACCGACTAATCTTGGTGGATGGACCGATGAATGGTAAGTTTTCCCTATTGTGTATAGGCTTCTTTTCTCGGTCGCTAGACTGGTGAAGATCCATGTGTAGTCGCTAGACCGACGAATCTATTCTGACGAAAAAACAAAATCATCTTGGTCGCAAAAACGACCCTATTCCGACGAAACTGTGTCGCTACTTCATCGCAACAACGAGCCTATATAGATGACATGACACCTATTGAACCTGAAGATATGCCTTCATTAGATTTATTTTTCAACAAGAAAAGGAAGGCTATCATACTAAGAGAATCTTGACAGAAGGAGGGAGGAATTACCAAAAAACAAATAATGATATAGGATGGATAGGGACAAAGTGACCCTGAATTCACAAAAGAAGTTGCAGATTCACTGGGAGCTTTTGCAACTGCTAACTTGTGGTCAATGGATAATTTGAGAAAACATCTTGACCAAAAGAATCTTTTGATTGAACAATTGCATAATGATATGCAACAAATGGAAGTTATTTCCAGAGAAAGAATCAATTTTGATATGAACCAAGTCAGACGGGGTTTTCCAAATTAAGTAATTAGAGGATAAATTGAAATTAAGTGTTCAAAATCAGCACTTGAGTAATAACATTCTCTCCCAACGAGATACATTAATAAATCAATTGCAGGCTCGGATAACCACAATCGAGAGCACAGTAATTGATATTCGTGCCTTCAAGAAACAAGCATCAGAGGTGAATGAGAAATTGCAGATTGTTCAGCAGGATATTTTATCTAGGTGGATATCAGTGGCCACCCACCTTTTCTAAGTGGCTCAAAATAGTTTTCTGACAATTTTGGCAATTTACTATTTTTAGCAGTTTTAACTTCTGGGGCCATTTTGTGGGCCTAAATGAAGATTTTTAGGGATATACATTCTCAATTATATCCAAAAGAATGATTGAGCCCCCCAAAATGAATCTCCTCGATGATACGTTTCCAATAGGCTATCATACGCCTAAAACGGAGATCGTATGCAAAAGTTACGAGCCCGGGAAGTTGATGTACTAACTTACCCAGATGGGGCCCATGTGACTTTTGGCGCTTCTTCTCCTAGGGTTAGGTTTTTGGATGTCTAGGGTTTTGGGCATTCCTGTTTATTGTAAAATGTCCTTTGGATCCTCATTGTAATGTTCTTCTTGCGAATGAGTGCAACCATCACATCTCTTCTCAGAGATAAGTCGTCACCATTCTAGCAAGCTTGTTTCCGCTGCATTTTACAGTTTCATCTTATTTCCTTATTGAATTGAAAACTAGTTTTACTGTATCTCTGTTATTTTGTGTTAAGAACCTGTTAATAATCTGTAGTCATTTCATTATTCTCATAAAATCTGGATCAGTGGTATCAGAGCAGTCTACTCCTTGTCGTCTTAATGCATGTACCCAACGAGGTCGGAGTACAAAGAGTTGGGTCTCGAGCTTGTTTCTCTTGAGGAAAAAATATTTCACATGCCCAAGTGACCTCTCATGGAAGGAGAAAATAAATATGATGGGGTAGGAGATCCTTTGAAACTGTTGATTGAGGAATCCCTCACGCAACAAAGGAACAAGATGATGGATAGTTTCGCGCAATTCCTTCGGCGACTACCAATAGGCGATGCATATTCTTAGAGTGGAGGTGCCACCCCCTTAAAGGTACAAATAAACTTCGATATTCTTATATTTGAAGGCCAGATAGACGCAAGTGTTGTAGACAAGTGGTTGAATATACTAAAAGGGTATTTTTTTGTCCATAACTTTTCGAATAGAGAAAATATTACTTTTGCGCTCCTCAAAGTTGTTCCCCATGTCAAAGATTGGTGGGAAACTTTCTATGAGAAAAAGGAAACAGAGGAACCCTCATTATTTATAGTCACGACCACTTGGGAATCCTTCAGGGATGATATTAAGGAACAGTACTACCTTGTCGGAAGTTATGACGACTTGTATACCAAATGGACCACACTGCGGCAAGAAAGAGACCAAGCAGTGCCAGATTTCACAAATATATTTCATACCTTGCGCACCAAGATGGGTATCAAAGATTCAGAGAGGCATCTGGTGCTCAAGTATCTCGTTTCTCTACATAGATACATCCAGAATGAAATGGAATTTTTAGACATCTCATCCTTGGGCGCGGCCTACCGATATGTCGTAAAAATCGAGCAGAATATCAAACAAAAGACGTGGAAATTTGGGCCTGGGAACCCCTCACAACAAAATCCAAAAAAGGGCAGCCCCAACCCACAGAACAAAGGATAGATTAAAGATGGATAGTATCAGGACAACCAGTCCAAGATGCAAGCAAAGAAGGACACTGGAAAGACAAAGAAAGATACCAGGAAGTGGTGCAATTTCCATAAGATCCCTTGGCATAACATTGTTGATTGTTGCTCAAAGCAGTCACTGGTGGCCGAAGTGAAAGCCTTTGAATCGGAAGCAGGTTCAGACTTTGATCCAGAACTAGAAAGGGGAAGATAGATCATTGACGCGGAACACAGTGCCACTGTTTCTACCACCAAGCTCCAGCCTGGTGAACCAAACGAGCCAGAAGAAGGAGCAAACCTCTTCCATTCATAGATGTGGGTAAAAGGCACCCCGCTACACTTCATCATGGATAGCGGTAGCCAGAAGAACCTCATCTTAGAAAAGGTCGTCAAGCGGTTGGCCTTGCCGACAACACTGCACCCACAACCCTACACCATTGGATGGCTCCGCCAAGGAAGCAATCTCCGCGTTAGCCAACAGTGTCGACTGTCGTACGACATCAAGCCCTTCAAAGATGAGGTATTGTGTGATAGTTTTCCTCTCAAATTTTTTGATTTTCTTTTGCGCCAACCTTATTTATGGAAACATCATGTTGTATATGAGTCTAGGCCTCGTAATGTTATTATTACTTTGAACAGGAAATTGTACAAGATACTCGAGGCAGTCCCACCTAGTGTCATTTCCTTGATCTTTGCTAAGCAATGCAGGAAGGTCATCTCTCAAACGGGGAAGTTTTTCTTCTTCATGATTCGCTCTCAAAAGAAGCGAAAGATCACAGCCACATCTAGGGTCTCTGCGGCCGACCTCTCCACACAGAAAAAGCAAGTAGATAAGGTCGTGGAAGAATACTCATATATCTTCTCCTCACCTACCGGGGTACCTCTACATTGCCAGGTCAAGTACCCCATTGATCTGACCCCCAACGCACCGCTGCTCAATGGGCTAGTCTATCGTCGCTCTTTGTTAGAGAATGAGGACATCACGCGATATATCCAAGAACTGCTCCACAAGGGACACATTCGTCCCATATCATCACCTTGCGGGAGCCCAATCATGTTGGTACAGAAGAAAGATGGAACCTGGTGACTCTGCATTGATTACCGGGCTCTGAATAAAATCACAATCAAAAACTGGTACCCGATTTCCCGAATCGGCGACCTCCTTGATCAACTCACAGGGGCCAAATACTTCAGTAAGATTTATCTAAATTTTGGCTACCACCAGGTCTCGATAGAACAGACAGATGTGTGGAAAATAGCCTTCAAGTCAAAGGAAGGCCTTTTTGAATGTTTGACCATGCCCTTTGGTTTGACAAATGCTCCAGCCACTTTCATGAGGATGATGGATGATATCATGTGACCATTCACCAATAATTTTGTAGTGGTGTATCTGGATGACATTCTCATTTATAGAAATACTTGGGATGAACACTTGCAGCATATTCAGCAGGTTTTGCACACCCTGTGACAGCACAAGCTATATGAAAACTTGGAAAAATGATCCTTCGGCATGAATAGGGTCCATTACCTGTGCTACATAATTGATTAGCATGGCATACATGTGGATCCAGCCAAGATCCAAGTCATCCGTGACTGGACAGATCTAACCAAACTCACTGAGCTTCAAATCTTCTTGGGCCTTGCCAATTTCTACTGCAGGTTCATGTTGGGATTCTCCCATATTACATGGGCCCTCAGCCAAATAACTAGGGGTGGTGGTAAGGAAAAATTTGTGTGGGGTTGGTCCCAACAACAAGCATTAGACGATTTGAAGCAGCGCTTCTACTTAGCCCCCGTACTCTCACTACCAGGCCTGTAGTATCCCTTTGAGATCAAGACATATGCTTCAGACTATGTGGTGGGCATTATTCTCACTCAACACGACCACCCTATGGCCTATCATAGTGAGACACTATCATATGTTGTTCGTAAGTACCCTAATTACAACAAAGAAATGTAGTCCATTATGCAAGTCTGTCACAAGTGGAGACATTACATTCTTGGGAAGGATGAAATCATCCACACTAATCATAAGCCACTGTATTTCATGCAAACACAAGGAAAATTGCAGAATGATCGCCATCAAAAGTGGTCCACATACTTGTAGCAATTCCACCTCAACATCAAGTATAAAATAGGAAGCACCAATCGCGTCTTTGATTGCCTTAGCAGACCACCAATCGCAGCACTCACCACGGTGTTAGACTCCTGCAACCATGAGACCGCTGGATGGCCCCAACTCTATGAGATAGACCCGAACTTCGCCACCACCTACCAAATGTTGGGTGCAAACGTAGTTGTCGATAATTTCCATCTTTAGGATGGTTCGTTGTGTCGTCTAGGCCATATCTTTGTTCCATCAAGCGAGTGAGCGAAGATGATCTAGGAATCCCACTACAATTGGGTGGTAGGACACTTTGACATCGAAAATATAGTGGTGATGCTACAGAAACATTTCTACTAGCCGAAACTTCGATAGGAGGTCAGCAAGTATATCAGGTCTTGCCTTGCCTACGTTATTGCCAAACCGACCACTAAGAAACAAGGCTTGTACACCCATATTCTTACTCCTGACAGTCCATGGGAATCCATGTCAATGGACTACATGTCGGGCCTCCTGTCCACCAAGCGGAGAAATGACTGTGTTTTTGTGGTTGTTGATCACTTTTCTAAGATGGCGATTCTGGTTGCCTGCAAGAAGAACATCACAACAGAGGCCACTGCCAAGCTCTTCTTTGAACGAGTCTGGGTACATTTTGGAATCCCACAAACCATTGTCTCATATCGGGACAGTCAATTCCTCAGCACATTCTGGTCAAGCCTTTGGTCATTGTTGGACACAAAGCTCACCAAATCCACATCCTTCCACCCTTAGATAGATGGCCAAACCAAGGTCATAAATCGAATGATTGTGCATATCCTTCGCATGTATAATTCAAAGAACCCTCGCACATGGGATGAGAGCCTTCCCTATGTCCAACATAGCTACAACCGAGCCCTACATATCTCAATCGGCCACAACCCCTTTCAGGTGGGGTTGGGATTCCAACCATTGGGTCCCATAGATGTTTCACTTCCCCTTGCGATCACCTCAACCGACTCATATCCTACTCCAACTGAAGCTGATAAAGCCACCCGGTTCACTGAGCAGATCCATCACATCCGCCAACAGGTTTAGGATATCCTATAGAAGTGCAATGACAAGTACAAGAAACGCCATGATCAACATCGGGTGCCACATAAGTTTCAGGTGGGAAAAAAAGTTTGGTTGCACTTGCAGAAATAATGCCTCACGGGACCCCATCAGAATCTCCTCCCACTCCGTTACAGGTCATACACCATAACCAAGGTTGTGACGGATAATGCTTTTGAGCTCAACATTCCTCCTTTCCTTGGCCTACACCCAGTGTTCAACGTGGATCTCCTTCGCCCTTATTTCCCACCATTATTGGACACCTTAAACATAGCAGAGTAGTTGAAACCAATAGATCTCAACCTCAACTTCATACAACAGGCATCCAGCGATCATATTGTGGACACACGGATCAAGGGCACTCGATGACAAAGGATCCATCTTTATCGAGTCGTCAAAGCAGGGCAACTCCTGCACCAAGGCAAGTGGATCACCCGAGGCCAAATTTAGCACAAATTTCCTCATCTGATGGAGGAAATCAATGCAATGGATACCATTGATTCCTAAGGAGGGAGGATTGATCCAGGTGGATATAGGTGGCCACCCACCTTTTCCAACTAGCTCAAAACAGTTTTCTGACAATTTTGGAAATTTACTATTTTTAGTAGTTTTAAATTCTAGGGCATTTTGAGGGCCTAAATGAATGTTTTTTAGGATCGACGATACCTTTCCAACGGGCTATCATATGCCTAAAACGGAGTTCGTATGCAAAAGTTACGACCCCGAGAAGTTGATGTACTAACTTACCCAGACAGGGCCCACATGACTTTTGGTGCTTCATCACCTAGGGTTAGGTTTTTGGATGTATAGTGTTTTTGGCATTCCTGTTTATTGTAAAAAGGCCTTCACAGCCTCATTGTATTGTTCTTCTTATGAATGAGCGCAGTCTTCACATCTCTTCTCAGAGATAAGTCGCCACCATTCCAGCAAGCTTGTTTCCGCTGCATTTTACAGTTTCAACTTATTTCCTTATTGAATAGAAAACTAGTTTGACCGTATCTCTGTTAATTTGTGTCAAGAACCTGTTAATAATCTGTAGTCATTTTGTTCTGCTCATAAAATCTGGATCAATCTGTATGAAATTTTGGATGCCATTAAAAGACATTATCAGGTAATCAATAATTTTTTGAAGAATATTTATGAAAAAAGAGAGGGAATCTTTTATGGCCAGATCCAAATTCCAAGAAATTATAGTGTGGAGGAAAAAGTTCAATGTACCTGGAATTGCCCCTTTTTCACAAGTTGAGCAAATAAAAGGAGAAATGGCTTTAAAGGTATGGGAGAAAAATCTTGAAGAAACTAAAAGGTTATCTAAAGAGGAAAAAGAGTCTTGTCTTGATGCTCTTTTAGTTGTAGATCTGGAAATGGAAGAAATTGATGTCACTAGTATTCATGATACACTTGGGCAAGTCGAGATCGAAAAGAGTAAAGAAGATCTAAAGAAAAACAGAGAGAGTGTACAAAATGCTATACTACATGTAAATCATGTTGATTTACAAATAATAAATGATCTCCTGGTGAAACCAAGTTTACAACATCAAATCACACAACAGGCAGTTGTTAAAATTCAAGGAAATCTACCATATGTGCATAAAAAGGCTTTTCATTTGAATTAAATGCAAATATCGAACCCTCCAACTTTGTTATTGCATTATTGGATCTGCATGCACAATTCAAGGATCAGCAAAAACCAAGCACATCCATGAGAAAATAGAGGATGAATGAATCACCAGCAAATGAAAGAAATCCCAGCAGATGCTCAATATCTCCGTTATATCTTTTAGTTTAGATTGTATTCTATTTTGAGAGCTAAGAAGGTTGAATGTATAACCACTTTTGGTTAAGACGATTTTTGTATAAATAAACAAATTAAAGATGTATTCAAGGCTTCTTATGGCCAAATGTAAAAGAGATTCTTTTTAATACCAATTTGAAAGAGAAGACAAAGATTCTACATTTCATTTCCTTGAGTTATGTGTTTTCTGTGTATTGTCATTTCATAATCTTATTTTCTTCACTCTATGGCTCTTAAAGATTGAAAGACTACAATTTAGTAATACATCTGCTATGGTCCATATAATTGGAAGTTTGTTCAGTTACAACTTTTCCTCTTTTTTTATTGTAATTAAAACAAGACTTGTATCTGTGTGAATCTCCTCATTTCAATTCATCTTTCAAAGACCTGTCCTTCATAATTCTTCTATTGTGGATAATGTAAGATTTATCAGTATTGGATACCTTACTTTATTTTGATAATTTTTGTTAATCAATTCTACTTTTCATATACTCAATATTTATAAAAGACTCAAAGAAAGAGATATTGCCTATGTGTTTTCTAATCATTAAATTCATTCGAAGTTTCATCTTAAAACGGAAGGTAGAAAAGCGCTATAAAAAATAATTCTCTTAAATTTTGGATGCTTGACGTTATTCTATGAGCCTAGAGTAAATCTCAGGAACAACAGGTCTCAACCCAGTCAGAGATGCAAAAACTCACGTAAGTCGAGGTTCAAGATAGGACGTCTTCATGCCGTGCTCGAAACTTCTTAAAACCTAGAATTAATCATGAAATAACACAACCAGGGAACTCATAAATCTAAGAGTAAAGGTATTTGTGGTAGGGTTTTACTTGCAACAAATCGAATGACAATAAAATTTTAAAGGAAGTTCCTTGTAATGTGCGGTTGGGTGAAATAATGGATGGTTCAGGACCTTTGAATAGGAAATGAAATACTATTACGAAGATCCAAGGAGAGATATAATTCACAAGGAATAATAGACAAATATATATATATATATATAAGAATGAATAGTAAGGTGATTACAAATGAGAATGAGGGCTCTCTTATATACCCATGTAGGGGTGCCCATAACCAATAGCCATGTCCTTTGAGACATGTCCTTTCATTATTAATAATTATCATTTAACTATTATGGTATTAATATCTATTTTATATGTATATTTATGTTCACAACATTGTCTTCCCCTTAAAAATTCTTTGTCCTCAAATAAATGGTAACGACGGGTGTAACTAGAGAAAATTCTCCAATTCCCATTATGTGTCTTCTTCAGGGAGGCTTTTCCATTCAATAAGAAACTCCTTGATTACCCGAGATCACAATTTCTTTTCTTTGGTGGCAATAATGGCTTCTGGTTCTAAAATTATTCTTATTTCGTCATCCAACATAGGGTGCATTGTTTTCACCTTTTAGTGTTTCCCTAAGACTCTTTTTAGACATGAAACGTGAAAAACGTTGTGTATATGGCTTTTATCTGGTAATTCCAACCCATAAGCTACGTGACTAATTTTTTTGTTAATTTGATATGGTCCATAAAATTTCGGAGCCAATTTATTCTTTCCTTGGTGTTTAAGAGATAATTGTTTGTAGGGTTGAAGTCTTACAAATACCCATTCCCCAACTTCGAATTCT
>WSFP011576260.1:0-10620 GCA_009831015.1 Picea engelmannii
AAAGACAGATCATCGACGCAGACCCCACTGCTATTGTCACGACCGCAGCAATTCAACCAGAAGAACCAACAGATCCAGAAGAGGGGGAGCGCCTTTTTCATTCACAGATGTGGGTGAAGGGGACCCCACTGCATTTTATTGTTAATAGAGGAAGCCAGAAGAACCTCATCTCATCAGAGGTTGTCAAACAGTTGGGATTGTCGACAACACCACACCCACAACCATACAACATTGGGTGGCTTCGCCAAGGACGAGATCTTCGTGTCAGCCAGCAGTGTCGATTGTCATACAGCATCCAGCCCTTCAAGGATGAGGTATTATGTGATGTTGCCCTACTAGATGTCTGTGATGTTCTCTTGGGCCAGCCGTATATGTGGAAACACCATGCTATCTATGAGTATCGACCCCGTAGTGTCATTATTACTCTGGGGGTTCATCTCTACAGGATACCAGAGGTAGTTCCAACTACTGCCCCACCTAAATAGTGTTGCAAGGTAGTATCTCATACTAGAAAATTCATCTTCTCGACAATCTGTTCAAAGGGTGAACAGAAGGATACTGCAGCCACCACAGCTTCGGCCAAAGCACCTTCTATCCAACAGAAGCAGGTCGACAAGGTTGCAGCAAAGCATGAAGATTCCTTCTGCACACAGTCATCTAAAATAGCCAGATTGGTTAAAAAGGTCCAAACCTTCCAGCCACAGGTTCGTGACAGATTTCCACAAACTAAGCAGCGTGACTTCTCCAGCAAGACAAGCAGCTCACCAAGATGCAGATTCAACAAATGATTTTCCCTCTCCCCTGGGAACTCAATGCAATGGAGACCATTGCTTCCTAAGGAGGGAGGATTGATCCAAGTGGATATCGGGGGCCACCCACCTTTTCCAAATGGCTCAAAATAGTTTTTTGGCCATTTTGGCAATTTACTATTTTTAGCAAGTTTTCACTTCCGGGACCATTTTGAGAGCCTAAATGAAGGTTTTTAAAGATCAAGGTTCTCAATGATATCCAAAGGCATGATTGAGCCCCAAAAATGAATCTCCTCGACGATACCTTTCCAACGAGCTATCACACGCCTAAAACGAAGATCGTATGCAAAAGTTACGACCCCGGGAAGTTGATGCACCAACTTAACCAAACGGGGCCCACATGACTTTTGGCGCTTCATCTACTAGGGTTAGGTTTTTGGATGTCTAGGAATTTTGGAATTCCCATCTATTGTAAAAAGGCCTTTTGAGCCTCATTGTAACCATATTCTTGCGAATGCGAGTAGCCGTCACATCTCTTCTCAGAGATAAGCTGCCACCATTCTAGCGAGTTTTTCACTCTGTATTTTTACAGTCTCTGTACATTTCTCTGATTAATAGAAATCGTGTATTATTGAATATCTACAATATCTCTGTGCAATTCTTTATTATATCTCCACTCTCATTTCATGCCGAAAATAATTCGGATCACTAGACCTCCCTGATCTGTCGATAATTTTAAATGATTCGATCCGTCACTCTCCTCAATGGCCCGCCATACTGGCCAAACTACCATCCGACATCCCTAAATTCGATGGTAAACTGGGAGAGGACCCGAACAATCATGTAATGACTTTTCACCTTTGGTGCTCATCCAACTCCTTGATGGATGACTCTATTCATTTATGCCTTTTTGAGCGAACACTCACAGGTTCCACCGTGAAGTGGTATATAGAATTACCACAAGGCTTCTTCGCCAACTTTCCTTGCTATGGCTTTCCTCACCCACTACCAGTTATCGATCCGCTATGAAATGGGAACCGACATTTTGAGTTCTTTCAAACAAACCAAATCCACTCATATCTCGAATCACATCCATGAGTGGCAATGGAGACGACGTCTCATCAAACTCGAACTTCCGTATCCATTGCTGGCAGAGTGGTTCATGAAATCATCCATGAACGACATTGCTCGTGACATCGCCATGGGTGGAGTTGTCACAGAAGAATAGGCAATCAATCGTGCTCAATACCTCGACCTCGTTTACTCCCAAATGGGTACTCTTTATGACTTACTCCCTGATGCACCTCGTCCTTCTACTTCTGCTACTTCAACTACTCCTGCTACTTCTCATGCAGTTGACAGAGTGATTGGCACTTTCCATGCCCAACCTCATTCCGTCCAAACCTCTAGCAACAAACCCAAATCCATTTCTTCTAATGTTCAAAATTCTTTGTCTCCTACCCCTCCCACCGACAATACTTCTGAGTTAAACTCTGTTCAATCTACCCTCACCGGAAAAAATAAATCCAAAAAAGGAAAGGGTAAGAACGAGGATAAAAATAATCCGCAAACTGAGAAAACCAAAACACCACCTGTTGATGATATGGATAAGCGCAAACCCCGATACCCTTGTCTTATCTGTGGTGATGATCACTACACTAAGGATTGTCCACAACGAGCTGAGGTTAGTAAGTTCCTTCAAGGGACCCCAAAACTCCCCACTTCGGCCGTGTTGTCGCAACCCTTCCCTTCTAAACAACAGGCCCAATTGGTCATTCATGACCAACCTTCCCCCTCCAATACATCTTATGTCTTAATGTGTACAAGTGATTCAAATAAGAATGACATCACACTTACCACTCAAGCTAAAGATTATTCTTCCTCCAAAGAGAAGGTTGATGCAATACCTCCTTCGTTGGTCCAACCATCTCCCACGACTCCACCTACCAATGGTCCTCTTCCTCTAGAACGACTTAGCCTAGATACAATCCTTCGCCCTCCTCCAAAGGGTGTTGTTTGAAAATTGTCTTTCAATCCTCATGCACATGCTACCCAGAACTACAGTATTGTCAAATATCTGGCCCAAGCACCATTCACAATGTTAGCCCTCAAAGTCCTTCAGAGTTGTCCTATACAACAGAAGGCACTGTTGAAAGTTATTGGTGGAATCGACCCTACGGATACAAATTTAATAATTTTTGACTTGGAAGATCACATTCCAAGGTTATCCCCTTAACTCGCATTCCAAATACAAGTTATTGTCTCCGACAAAAACATTTGTCGAATAGTTATCGATGAGGGTGCCTCGACATGTGTCATGTCTATTGCCTGTTGGAAAGCCATCAACTCTCCTCCTTTGACTGAATCCCACAACACACTCAAAGCATTCAATGGCTCTAGTTTTAAGCCTTATAGTGTCCTCCCTTCGTTGCCTATTACATTAGAAGGAAAAATGGTCAACGTTGAAGTGGAGGTCTTTGATGCTCCTCTTGATTACAACCTTCTACTTGGTCGTAGTTGGATCGATTCCATGTGTGTAGTTGTGTCCACTCTTTTCCATGTTGTGCATTTCCCACATCAAGGAAAAGTAGTTATCATAGACCAATTGGCCTTCTTTCACTTTGATGCACGTACCGGCAACGTACCTTTCATTGCAAAACCCCCCCCTAGATATGAGAACATCAGTGTGGGTCTTCTTAAAGATTCCTCTTTGATGGGTACTTTCCCCATTCCACCACCCAATGTTCCACATCCTTTTTTCACCTCGATCAACACGATCTCCACCTTTGTTCACGGAACCCCTGCACCTTATGACCCGTGGATGGTACCCAACCCCGACGATCATCTTTTTTATGGCAACGAAATGCCTTTGAGTCCAGTCAAATTCACTTATCAAGCCATTCAATTGGCAACCCCTTCTACCCCCTCTCTTGGTGCTTTATCTCCGGATCCATTCCGTGTCTTTTTTCCTACATACGAGATGATTATGTCTGTTATTTCTGTGGAAGATACCCCTTGGGGCGATGGACATCATCATTCCATCCTCTTCTTGGAACAACGCACCATCGAGGGTTACCAATGACTCTCGACCATGTCAACCGTTGTCATCATTTCTACCTTTCCCAAGTCTACACACAATATGTTCTACAAAGGGAACTTAAGTAATATCTCACCCACCATCCCCATCGACATATCCATAAAACCTGGAGTTGTCGAAAATGTGCATATCGGAGCTTCATGTTCCCATTACGAAGTTGTCACCTACAAGTCTCTTTTCCAATAATTTTTTGACGTCTTCGCATGGAGCTATGAAGAAATGTCAGGGATTGACCCCAACATTGTGGTACATGAGATTAATACATACCCAGGTGATAAACTCGTCTGGCAACGAATTCGTCCGGTCCACCCACGTAAAGCATCCGCTATCAAGCTTGAAGTTGAGAAACTTCTAAAATATGGATTTATTTACCCTGTGGCTCTAACTGACTGGGTTTCCAATCTTGTTCTGATTGACAAGAAACAAGGCACAATCTGCGTGTGCGTTGATTATAGGGACATTAACAAAGCTTGTCCTAAAGACAAATTTCCTACCCCCTTCGTTGACCATATCGTCGACGATTGTGTCGGAAGTGAAATATTCTCTTTGATGGATGGTTTCTCCGGATATAATCAAATCAATATCATACCCGCAGACCAACACAAGACAACTTTCATTTGTCCTTGGGGCACTTTCTCCTACTGAAAACTTCCATTCAGTTTAAATAATGTCGGTGCAACTTTTCAACATGCTATGTCTTACACCTTTCATGATATAAATCACATAGTGTAGCCATATCTCGATGACTTACTCGCTCATTCCATGCACCGTATAGATCATCCAATACACCTCCGCTCCATTTTCCTTCGATGTCGGTTTTACCATATATGCTTGAATCCCCACAAATGTGTTTTTTTCATAGAATCCGGCCAACTTATGGGCTTTATTGATTCACGTCAAGGGATCAGGGTAGATCCTTTGAAGGTCAAGGTGATTCTCAATCTCCCTCCTCCTTCCTCACTTCACTAGTTACAAAGTTTGCAAGGGAAGGAAAACTGTCTCCGTCATTTCATCCCAAACTATGCTGAGCTAACTCTTGGATTTACGCAACTACTCAAGAAATGTTCTGAATTTGTATGGGATACCACTACCAACAAAGCTTTCAAATCTTTGAAACTGTCTTTGACATGTACCCCACTACTCTTCCCACCAAATTACAGTCAGGATTATTTCCTCTACCTCACAGCCTCAGACTATACCATCGCTCTGGTTCTCATCTAAGCGGATGATTCTCATGATGAACATGTCATCTATTACTTGATTTGGAGTCTCAGGACTAATGAAACCAAGTATTTACATGTTGAAAAAATGGCCTTGGCATCCGTCCAAGCCATTCAACATTTCCAGCACTATATCCTTTCTCGCAAGACAACGGTAATTTCTAACTGCAACCCTATGCAGCAAATTCTTACACGCCAATTGCTAGGGGGAAAATACTCCAAATGGATCATAATACTCCAGAAGTTTGACTTAGAATTAGAATGTGCTAAGTCCAAGAAATCCTTGGAATTTGTCGAGTTGATATGCGACCTTCCCTGCTTTGAGACAGAAAATGTAGCAGACGATTCATTACCCGATGAATCCCTTTTCCTGATCAGTTCTGATGACCTTTGGTATGGAGATATCATCATATATCTCCAGACCTAGAATTTCTATCCCAATTTGTCTAGAACTGACCATCATCAAATATGATACCAAACCCATCAGTATATTATCCTCGGTGATACTCTTTATCGTCGTGGGATTGACTCTATTTTTCGACGCTGCCTCACATTTGACGAAGCCGAGAAAGCCCTAAATGACTGCCATTCTGGAGCCTGTGGTGGTCACATGTCTGGGTATGCTACTGCCCAAAATATATTACGAGCAGGGTATTTTTGGCCTTCTTTATTCAACGATTGTATAATTATCGTCCAAAAATGCCACGCTTGCCAAACCTATAACAATAAAATACGATCACACCCTGCCCCTCTACACCCCGTGGTCTCCATTGTTCCTTTTGCGAAATGGGGTATCAATTTCATGACATGTCACCCTCACTCGGCCGGGGGGCATGCATACATTATTGTAGCCATAGATTATTTTACGAAATGGGTCGAGTCGATGCCAACATTTGACAATACCGGAAGGACTGCAGCATTATTCATATTCAATCACATCATTGCTTGGTTTGGTGTTCCTCAAGCTATCGTTACTGACCATGGTAGAAACTTTAGAAACTTCATGATGTCTGAACTCACTGAAAAGTTGGGTCTTCACCATGAAAAATCAACACCCTATTACCCACAATCCAATGGCCAAGTTGAAGCAATAAACAAAATCCTCGTTACCATGCTTTGACGAATGATAGGGATTCACAAAATGAGTTGGCACACGATGTTTTTTTCAGCATTGTGGGCTTACCGAACATCCGATTAAGTCTGCTACTGGGTTTACACCATTCCAGTTATTCTATGGTCTAGAATCCATCTTGTCGATTGAATGTGAGATACCCTCCCTAAAACTAGTCGTCGAAATTCTCCCAAACACTTCTGTCAAAGAAAAACGTCTTTTGTTTCTCATGCAATTAGATGAAACCCATCGCAATGCCACCCTAGTTATAGAATCCTAGAAGAAACGCGTCAAAGCCCAATACAACAAACATGTCAAGCCACATGTTTTCTCCAAAGGTGATCTGGTTCTCCTTTACGAACAAGATCGGGATATGCTAGGAGCCGAAAATTTTGAAGCTATGTGGCGAGTTCCTTATATCGTAAGACAAGTTTTGGAGAAAGGAGCTTAAGATTTGGTGGACTACGATGGTATCCCTTTGAGTGAACCCAGAAATGAGTTGTACTTAAAGAAGTACTATGCTTAAGATCACATGTGCATGAGTGCTTGTATTTTATTGTATCATACTTTTTGTGTGTTACTTTAGTATGCTTATTCGTTATTTGGTCTCTACCCTTGACCACTTATCTTGAGTTGTGCTTGGTTTCCAGATGTCAAATTCTTTGTCACCCCACATTGGCTTCGCTGATGGCGCTAGCCATAGTACTCAGAACCTTTCTTCTGCTGCATGGGCAATTTACGCCCCTACAAACAAACTTATCAGTCTACGAGGTGTGTGCCTCGGTCATGTGACTAATAATATTGCAGAATATAGCGTCGTCATCAAATTGTTGATTGATGCTATTTTGTTTGATATCCACCACCTGGTTATACAACTTGATTTTTAGCTAGTAGTACTATAGTTAAGTAACATCTATGCTATCTGAAGTCCTACTTTATTACAGGTATATTTATGAATTCGCCTCTTGGAACGTTATTTTTATTATATCGAATATCAACACCTTCCTAGATGTCTAAATACATTGACTGATGCATTAGCTAACTATGTGTTAGACATACATTTGGGACATTTATAAACCAATCACACATCACATGTATAACACAACACAAAATAAGCCGGTAGAAGCCATATATATGTATATAACGATCAAAAGTTTTTACAAAATTTTTATGTCCAAGGATCAAAATCTCAAAATACGAAGCCCATAGCTTATACAAAATAGCATCACGGATGACACTCATGATAACACACAAATTCTCGGGCTACCCTACGGAGCAGTTGACTGAGAGACTCGAACACTCCCACAGTATGGCGCTGGTAATGTCTCATGATCTCCGCAATAGCAATATCCAGGACGTCCGTGGTCAACCCCTCCAAGTTTTTTTCCACTGCCTCGTAGTCTTCGGCATCCCATCTCACCACTGGAGCCACTTCTCCTCACCTTTGAATGGGAGACGTTCCTGGAGGTCGATACGGACCCACATCTGTGTCATCAAAAAGAAATTTTTTATTAGTTCTTAGATAAACATAAAAACATTTCATATGATAAAATTTGCAAAAGCATTTAAAAAGAACAAAAATGTGTACTTCTTACGTAAGTCACCCCACTGAGCATCCTCAGGCAGGGCCAAATCCGAATCCCCTTGGAAATCCAAACCATCATATGCGTAGTCGTCGATCATCAACATCTAGGGCCTCAACTAGTCAAAAAATCAATCATTATACTTGATTATAGGCCCTGCTACATGCCGCACCATGAGGTTACACCACCTCATCATCCTCAGATCCTGTGGGGCCGGTAAACCTCAATCAACCTGTATTCGCAACAGTGGGAACCTCTCGATGAAGAATGACACCAAAAGTGACCCGTACCCAAACTACTTCAAGTCACCCTTTCTACACTTCGTCAATTGTCTCTTCATACTGCGGAGAACTGAATCCGACCAATTGAAGACCTGAGGCTCTGTGCACTCTATGGAATATTGGAAATAGATCTGGAGAGCCATGTGTGGAGCCGTGCTCCTAGCCATGCATGAAATAGTAAACAATATGGTCCGTAGGGCCAAATATTGGACCCCCCAAATGGAAACCTTACCCTTGCTTATCTCTGCCTCAGGAACACAATATTGGTGACAATACTCACTCATAGGGAGTCCACCGCCTCTACCTCCGATAAAAGTAGCATGGTATCCACGCCATGACAACCCCATTAGAAAATATATATCCTCGATATCTAGTGTCAGCGTATGGAATCCCACATGAAATAATTGTTGGTCCACGTCCCACATGTGGACCAGGTATTCCAACAACCTGAGTTGGGCTCTCATGCCTGGAATCCTGAAAAATTTCAAGAGCCCACAGTCCCGGAGGGAAGCGACTGTACCCGATTCATTCCTGGCAATGGCATCATCCTCCTCATGTTCTCTTTCTCTCCATTCCAACATCGTGATGGTCAAACACCTGCAAAATATCCATGAGAGGGGAGTCATCAACTTGTTTTAAACTCTTGCATAATTTTTATTGAGCAAAACCTCACTTTAAAATCCATTTTTCGACCCCCGCAGGTGGACCTTTTGCACAATGCGAGATTCTCGCAGGTGCCCTGAAGGCCACCTGTGAGAATGCTTGGGCACATGTTCCAACCCTAAAATGGACTCAAAACCCAAACAATTGCCAATAAAAACAAAAAATAAACCATAGAAAAGTTAGAGAATCAAGAGATTACCTCGTTGGCTGAAACTGTTCATCGAATGATCACTTGTGCCTCCCGCAATCGAGCAAAGAAATTTGGGGGAAAATGAGGTATGTTGGACGATTTTTTGGGTAAAGTAACAAGGAAATGGTAAAAAGTCTTTTTCATCCATATTTATTCACTTTTTACTATTTTTTATTGATTTTTTATATTATTTGTATTTCTTTGTTTGTAAAACCTAATACCCTAATAGCCTTGTGAGTATGGTCTTTCGCAGATATAGAAACTTCGAAGTCCGAATGAGGGGGTACAAGTGTTTTTTCTTTTTGTCGCATGTACGACTACTTTTTAAGGTTTTTTAGGAAAAACCTCGAGCCCAGTCTTTGTTCGTTCTCGTGCTCAAAAATATATGAAAATGTAACCGAGTATACTTTTTATCGTCTTGTCATACTTGTTGTGGTAACACGAAAATGAAAAACTTAAAGGAGTATCCTTTAAGCTCTTTTCACGCTCCATAAAAATGAAAAGATTGCCGAGCGATCTTATTCTTTTCACGCTCATTAAAGTATTTGAAGAAAACGTTCAACGGGTGATAGTTTATCACTTTTTCGGTCTCGTCGAACTCTCTTACGAAAAAGGAACTGGGAGAGTTTTCTTTAAGTGTTTTTCTTACGAAAAAGGAACTGGGAGAGTTTTCTATCCTTGGACTCATTAAACAAACATCGAAAGACCCTCAAGGGGACCGAACCACTCCTTCCTAGGGTTTGTTAAATATACTCCAAGGGACTCATCCAAAGGATGAGCTTACATCAACAAGCATATGTTATCCTCCTCAAGCTTGTGTAAAAATAAAGAGGTACTCACCAGAAATGGTGGGGAAAATTTTGGGAAAGGGATATGTTTTCATATTCATATTAATGGAAGTAAGCATCGCTCTTGAACATTACACCCCCTATTCATCATTTGAATCCGGGTTGGGAAATCCATTTGTCTCTCATTCGACTTGTTACAAGGTCATATCTTGGGTCATCTTTGAGTCAGTTCTACCAAGTCCTTGGTCGTGTCGTTCATATGTTCAAAATAAGTTCACATCAGCCCTCTATTGAGTTGGCCATCTGCAGTTGTCAATTCTTACTATGTCGGCCTTCCTTGTGTCCATTTCAACCCGTATTCATACTTATTTTCACCCTCAAAATATGTTACTTATTTCATGTCATTGATGGGGGATACGTCAAGGCCCTCCTGTGACGAGTCTTGTTCCATCGACTCCAACTCATTATCCAGAAATGAGACTTAGAAATCATTTAGTACCTTGGAACCTGCATATCTTAATCGCAGGTCTCTTCCTTTTCGACAGGGGTTTCACATCATCGATCCCTAATCGAGAGATTTTTTCGAGTGCTCAACTTCATCTCATTCATTCGCATTCATTCGTATTGTACTTCAATACCTTGGGAGTCATTGACATCAATGGTGATTTCCCTCACACTTGTTAACGGTTTTCATCAATGACCGGTAATCAAGTGGTTTCTACCATGTTCGACTTCAACACATGTAATCACATGGTTGGATTTGTACTTTCAGGTGATGGGATTGAAGACCCTGGGTCTCATCTTTTTTTATCCAGGCTGCGATGGAGTATGTATGATTTGTATTGACACATAGATCCAGTTTGTATGCCACGTGGCTATGTCATTATTCAAGTCTTCTCACATAGATCCACAGTGTATTCCTGGTGGCTATGTAGCAT
>WSFP011576267.1:0-10620 GCA_009831015.1 Picea engelmannii
AATATTTAATTAGTATCATTATAACAATCTTGTTTAATTAATACCATGTTAAGACAATTAATCCCCTAATTAATTTTTACTTAATAATCCTTAAACATATATTCAACTAGGGTTGTTACAATTGGAAAGCTAACACAATTCTTCACAAGTTTTTTTTTTACTGTAAAGTGAAATTCTAAATAAAAAAAATACTTTTGTATGTCGGAAGTTGAATAACTTGTGAAAATACAATTTTTTTTGTCATAAAACAAGCAAAAGTGCAACCCATCTTCATGATTTCACCCTATTACTTTTAAATTACATCGTAATTGATTACTTCATTATAACCTTTAAAATAAAATCATACCTTAAAGATAATACACTTAATTATATAAATTAACCTAGAATATATAAGAGTTATTGAGTCTACTCCATTCTCTATTTTCAAAAGGTACAAATGTTTCACCAACTTGAGAATTGTTGTAAGTAGTCCTCATCAAAATAATGAACTATTTTAAAATAACATCATTTTACTTTCATTATCTGTATGCTTATCATTAACAACATTAGTATGAAAAATTCCATCAAATTACTTGTGCATTCTCATAGGAAAACGTTCTTTGAAATCATTAATCAACTAAAAATTCAATTCGTATTTTATTGTAGCCAATTTCCATGACACTTAAAGTTTCACCCACTTTTTTTAGTATACCTTACCTAATGATGTCTTTTTTTAACATTTTATTATATCTTTTAAGATAGGTATCAATGTATTGTTGTTGCTAATAGTCTAGACTTACACTTTTTATTTTAAAATGCATATTTTTGGATTGAATGGTGTATGTATGTTCTTTTTACTCATATTATAATATGTTGTAAGATGTTGACTTTGGATTATAGTTTATGGTATGTATCTATGAAATGAACTTTCTACTTTTTATATAGTCATATACACCTTACAATTTTGTTTGTTTTATGTTAGTTTTATGCCACAGTTTATGTTAGTATACTTTATGTTAGTTTAAAATTTAGAAAATTTTATGTTAGTTTACCATTTATTTTACTAATATGAAATATTATACATTTTATAATATTGTATACTTAGGTTAGTATTATGCACTTTTATTAAAAGCTATGTTTTATAGATTAGTTATAATTTTCCAAACAATTTCTTTAATTTCATTATGCTTATTTCCAAATTCATATCTTGTATATTTAATATATACTCATATGATTAATATTGCTTTAATTTAGTTATATTTGTTACTTTGCTATAAAATAGATATATTCTTAATTTCATTTTATTTTTTCTGGTTGCCCAATGATATGTTATTTTTAATACTTCTATTCTATTTATACTTAAATTTAAATAGTCCAATCCATGCTTGGTAATTGATCTACATTGTTTTTAATAACTTTATTAATTTTCATTTTGTTTATATCCAATATCATTTATTTTATACTTAATATATACACATCACAATATAATCATATTGTAGTCCTTAATTTCATTACATTGTAGTCCTCATTTTCATTACAGTTGGTTTGAATATGTTTATATCCAAAATAATATGTTTTCTTCTTACTATATACTCATATCTAGATTTCAATTTACTTTAATTTATTGAGCAATTATATTTTACTTGTATTAGTTCCATTCTATTTATATTTAACCTTAAATGCTATACATATATGATTAGATTTTATCATTTTCAAATCTTCATGCAATAGATAAATTAAATAGTTCTTATATTACTCTTTCTTGCTAGATTGATGGAGTAGCACTTGCACACAAATACAATGTTTCAGATAGACGAACAATATTCATCTTTGGATTAACAAAAAATGGCCCATTCTCTACAGGTTTTGGACTAATCTATGACAACATAATAAACACATTGAAACATGAATCAAAACAACGTTTAGCTCAAAATGGTCTTAAATCTTGTCATGACAAGAATATCAAAGAGTGAAAAACTAGATCTAAAAAAATCCATGGGCTTAAGAAACAAAACTAGCTACTCATTGTTTTCTATTTGTATAGTTTTCTCCAAGATATGTATATCATGGTAGTATCAAGTAGGAAATATTTTTATTTCCTTAACATGCTTTCTTTAGACTATTTTCATACAAGGGGGTATACTTGTTTTATTACTTTAACATGTTAAGCACTTCTTCACTTCTACAATTATTTATTATTTTTAAAGTAATATGTGTTTTATATGTGCTATCTTCGTATTTAAATATGTTCTACTTAATGAAAATTTGTGAAATGTGAATTTTGATTTTAGTATAACTATTGTCCTAGAATACAATAAAATAATTCAATAAACATTGCATTCTCATACAATTACAAAATGTTAACTCACACTAATTTAAAAAATAAAAATAAAAATAATTTTAACACAAACACACAAATACAATTTCCAACAAATTTATTAATGTGGATGCGTATTAAAATCTTACTTACATATTAAACAAATAATAAACCAGTTTATGATATATGTCATTCACAAACTAAACAATTTCTAAGCTATGCCATTCACATATTTACACCATCAAGCTAATTTATAAATTACCAAAGTTTATAGATGTACCTTTTGTTCCACATGTTGTATAATGAAAATCATAGATACAATATATTCCTTTCGTAGCTCACATTCATATCCATGTATCTAATTATACTAATATATTCATGTGGACATGTTCTCTGTAGGCACATTTTATTCCACATGTTGTATAATGACAATCATAGATACAATATATTCCTTTCATAGCTCACATTCATATCCATGTATCTAAGTGTACTAATATATTCATGTGGACATGTTCTCTATAGGCAAGTATATATTTTCATCATATACGTCTTCCAACAAAAACACATTCCATGACATTGTCTTTTATATTAAAAGACAAGGTTGTAACAAAAATCCAAAATGGTGAAGAAGAATTCATGCCTATCCTATAGGTTCTAGACTTCAAAGAAAGTGAAACAGAAAGACATATTGTACTCCTCGCTGATGGAAGTGCTACTATACAAAGAATATTTTCTTCAAGCCTTGTGGATTATTTCACATCAGGAAAAAATGAAAATGGCTCACTGGTTCAACTTAACAACTTCCCTTGTAGATCTACCCAACACAAGTATGAATTCTCACATATAATATTTTTACATCCTTTTCATTAATTAATGTTTTTGCAATACCTTATTGATACCTACCATAATTTATTCTATTTTGCAGGTTGGTTATAGTTATCGATATTCTGGTTCTATCTCTAAAAGATGACATCCTTAGTGACCCACAACAACACACAAATGTATGTCATTCTACCATGCAGACATTACAAACAAATTCTATGCCTCAAAAAATAAACTCTATCAACTCTTTGAATGAATACATGCATTCATGGACCATCAAAGCTAGAATCATTTCAAATCATTATATATGTACTTTCACAAATTCCAAGGGAGTTGGTCACGTATTTATCTTTGATGTACTTGAAAATGAAAATATTGAGATCCACATTACTTGCTTTAATATGCATGCATTACATTTCCACCCTTCAATACAAATTGGTAAAGTTTACCTAATCTCTAGAGGGTTGATAAAACCTATAAAAACATCATGCAACCATTTAAAAAATGAGTGGGAAATCACTCTAGATAATACCTCTGTTATAGAGCCCTTGAATGAGGATGCCCATTTAATTGAAAACCACAACTTCAAGTTTACTCCTATCAATGAGCTGTCAACTTTACCTACTAACTCTTTTGTTGACATCCTTGGTCTTGCTATATCTATTAGTCAAGTAACCACCATATTAAGGAGGAATGGCACTGAGACCCAAAAGAGAACCCTAGAATTGAAGGACATGTCAGGTTGTAGTGATGACCTTACATTATGGGGGGTGTTTTGTAATAAAGATGGCCTTCAAAAAAGTTCAACTTCCAATTTATTTCCAATGATTGCTATAAAGGCTGGAAGAATAAGCAATTTCAATAGGAGATTGATTAGTACAACTGGCGCGAACCCCCTCTTCCCCTCCAAAGGGTTTCTCGACCTTCAGGTCTTGAATCGTTGAATCACTGAGTCGCAACGACTCCTTGGGTCCCTACGTGAACCCACAACAACTCTACCCACACACATAGGTTTCTTCCATAAGTGACCACAGCTAGTACTGTGGGTTTACCCCTTCGCAATTCGAACTTCGGGGATATCCCAAATCATTTCCTCAACCTTTCTCGAAACACCCTTTTTCGAGGTTCCAAACTCTTTCCTTGTGTCTCCTTGAGATCGCTAGCACCACTATGGTTCAGACTTCGCAACTTCGTGAAGTTCTAGGCCTTCCGCCCGCAACCTCCAATCTTTTGATTCACGAACCCCTTAATCCATTACCATGTGCTCTCCTCTGAAAAACAGTTAGGATTGAATTGTGACTTCAAACTTCACGAATTTTTCCTTCATTGAGTCCTCGAACTTGTCGAACTTTGAGGGACCAAAATGCTCTATGGTTATCTTCCGTGTAGCTTCACTAGATCCACCAGTCTAGAATTGTTCTCCTTCTTTCGGGGACAAATCTCTCATTCATTGACTCTTAGTGAAGATTCTAGGGACTTCTCTCCTTGAAGAATCCTACCACTCTTCCTCATGATCTTCCCCTTTTTGATTTGTTTCATTGAACAATTTATTCAACACCTAATCAAATTCCAGGTTTGTGCACGCCTTGCAATAGACTTTCTTCCACCATTTGTCTCCTCCTCGTGGATGGATTCATACTCCTTGTGACTGTCCTCCAACATATTTTATTTCTCGTGGCTTAAATCACGCTATTCCCCCTGATCTTTCGCATCTGAAAACTCTGTCACACACTCCTTGTGGACATTGATGCACTCCTTGCATACATATAAGTTTCGCTATCTCTTCTGATCTTTTGAGTCGAAACAGACTCAGTCATGCACTCCTTGCAGAACTATGCACACGTTGCACTCGCTCACTAAAAAGAAATAATTGGAACTTATCTACTCCTCACAACGACTCATACATTCAACAAAGCAAATGAAATCATGGAATTGAGAACAAAAATAACAGAGAATCAAAAAAATAATAGAATCTCTACCCTTCATTTAGATAGACACACAACAACACACATTTGGGACAATGTTCTTCTGTTATATTCATCCAACTAAAAATTACATATAGTCATACAATGTTTCTCTGTATTCCCCAGCTCTTGGCTTACAATGGAAATATACACATGAGATTCAACAACCTTTCCTTGGTAATATTAAAAATATTTATATGAAGGGACTCTCTTGATTTCTTCCCTCCAACTAATCTATGCTATATAAATGGAATTGAATGTTATCAACTACTTAGCACTTATTACAATAAATATCAATTCAGACGGATGAGAGCGCAAGCTTCAAATCTGTACTATGATTTGATTCATAAAAATAAAACACATTCCCCATCAATCTTTCATGATGTCTCAACCTCCGATCATTAAAGCATTCATAACTCAAAAATATTTGTCATATATCACATTAATACATTGGTCGTTTGAAATTCAAAATATTTCAAAATGTGTCGTAGTGCGCCCAACTGTCTTCCACGCTTGTGATTTTCTGGCAATGCTCCTGCATCAACAACTTTCACACCCCATATTTCCATCAATCCTGACTTCAAAGAATCTCATGATTGAAAAACTTGGTTTGAGAAAGGAGGCACAACCATTAAATCTCACTCCTTATCTACACATGGTTCCTTTGGTGGTCACCCCTCTGTTCAGAAGATAGTAGTTGACAATGAAAAGGAAGGACTTGATTGATATCATCAACATCTGGATTACATTTTGGTTGAGGCAACTATCACTTCTATAAAAATATATGATTGTTGGTACACTTATTTCCCTCTCCTTTTTAATAATCGCCAATGCAACAAAAAAGTTACTACGACTGAAGAGGGACAATGGCATTGTCAGAGATGCAACCAAGCTATTTTTTAATGTGATTATAGGTACATGTTCCACTTCACAATAGAGGACCACACATGAACAACCAATGTTATTTCATTCCAAGAAGCATCATAAACGCTTATTGGAATCCCTGCTAGGAAACTATATGCACTCAGAGGATGAGAACAATACTGAAACTACAGATCTTTTTGGAAACTTGTTCTTTAATAAATAAATCTTCAAATTTTTTATACATGAACACACATTTGCCAATGAAAAACAATTAAATTCCATTGTTATTGCATCGGAAAAAGTCGAGACCAAACTAGAGGGGAAAAACAAATTCCACTAGTTACAACTCTTCATTCAAAGTAAACAATGTTATTATTTATTTATTCGTGCAACGACTTAACATAGTACCTTTATTTTTTGGATACAACATATGTATGCCACCACTCTCTATATTGTATATATTGTGTACACGTGTTTTTCATTCTGACAATACTTTCAATACTACCTTACTTTACTATATACAAACTATGTGCAGCATCAAGTTTTGTAACCCATATATATATATATATATATTGTTTCAACAAGTTTTACAAATGTAAATTATAAATTGTCTTCTATTAAAAATCATAACAATTTCATGAAAATCAATAATTATAGTATGTTCTTAAAATTGGTTTCTAAAGTATATTTCCATTGCTATGTACTATGATTTTTCTTTCAATAATCAAGGGTTACATAGTATTCTTACACTTTCTTAAAATTGTAAATTAATATTCCTATCATTGTATAATATTATTACTATATATTATGTTTGTATACACCTCTTTTGTTTATGTAATTCATGTATCTATATTCATTTTTTTTTTACATTTATCATTTGTAGTTTTACTTAACTCATTATACTATTTGTTTTGTTAATATATATTCTACTTATAAATTTATTTATCTTAATATACGAATTTTCAAATATTCAATCTATCTTTCAAACAAATATTGATATGTATTATAAATCAATGGTTATGTTTGTATAGAAACATGGTCAACTCACAATTCAATGTATAGAACAACTCAAAGATACATCACTTCATTTCGATAAATATCATAAGCTCCATAGTGGCCACATCGAATAATGTGCACCAATTGGCCAACACATCCATCAACTCATTCCATTACAAAATGTGTTCCCTACATTTTTACCTCATCTAAAATAATTCTAATTTCAATTAACAAACATCATTATGAAACCACATACCATTCCATCAACTTCAATGACAAATACATGTGTACCATCTCTACAAGAAAAAAATGATGACACCCTCCCTTTCTCCAAGAACTCCCATACATTTTCCAACCTTACATTCAATGTAACCAACAAACAAAATAGTATTTCATCTACCCCATACGCCCTAAAACACGAGAGGCACCGCAAACAGTATGCATGTCACAAAGATGAATTAAATAAACATAGACAACTCACAAGATCCAAGCAAAATTATCCTTCCATGGAATTTCCAGTTGATCCTATTCAACACCAAGCCCTTACCCATACTTCTATACCATTCTACACATATTCAACTGTTGGGAAACAATTTCATGGAATCATCCAAATGAAAACTATGCTACCACCAATTTTACCTCATCCAAATTAAATCCATCTTCCACTTGCATAAACCATTATGCAACAAAACATTTTTCCATCAACCTCAAAAACAAACTCATCATTACCATTTAATCCCTCAACTACTGATAAATTCCCTTTAATCAATACCTCCCATACCTCCTCTAACCTCAACTTCAATCTCACCAACCAAATCAATAGTATTAAATCTACACTAAATACCCTAGCAAATGAAAAGCGTCGCAAAAAATATTTGCATCGCAAAGATGAACTAAATAAGCATAGATGAGCTACAAGATCCAAGGGAAAACACCTTTCAATGGATTTCCCATTTGAACCTACTCAACACCAATCCCTTTCCCATATTACTTGAACATTTTGTACTCGTATAGATGCCTTGTCCAAAATACATACTTGTAATACTCGTATGGAATCTTACCCTAGGATTCATACAAACATATCACCTGATGATTTTATTTGTTCTCGCTTCCACAAGGAATCTAATGGACACATCTTCTCTAAATGGGATAATATGGATCTTGGAGAACAGCCCCTTGTCCTATCAATTCTCACCCAAGTAGAAGAAATTATCATCACTCAAGTGAGCCCTCTAGTGTAGGTTAGCCATGCTCAAGGTGGCCAATAAAAATATAGTGGTCACACTATTAGTTTCCCACAAAACATTAACACAATTTTTAATTACCTCCCATGCCACCTTAAATATTTGGACATCTTAATAGTTAGAAGACATGGAATTGAGGGAAAATCATATTATTGTTATGTTACCAAACCTCATATCATGAATGCACTTCTCTATAAGATACAAAATGATAGATATTACAAATATGTCCAACTAAACCACACCTCAATTTCTTCACTTCATGTTTTACCTACAAACATCTCTTCTTGACTCTGCACCATTTCTTATGATATTTCAAATACAACTCAAACTTCTCCAAAATTTAGTGAAAACCAAACTTATTTTTCCTTTCATATTCCTAATATGCATCGAGAACTGACATAAATCAATCATTTTATCCAAAACGAATTCCCCCCCGATTAAATCTACTTGAATGGCCACAAAGAGGTGCAATACCAGTGAACGAATATACTACCAATGGATTATTTGATATGGCATTTCCTTCTCTATTCCCAATTGGCCATGTAGTCCACGGCCAACCACACCAAAAAAACATTCGCATTGACCAAGATGCACTCCACTTGATGTGTTATCATGACAACAGATTTTGTAGCCACCCAAGATTTTGCTACTTCATGTACAACCTCATCATGCACCATCACAATCAATCAAGTGCATCAATGTTTGTAAACAAGAGCCAAGAGAAAAACATTCCAACCACTATTGAGGCCCTCTGATCCCACTTATAAACTTTTCCTTCTAATAAACTACCAGAGCATGTTATGTGATTTGGTGCACATCTTCGAGGGACTAGAGCACACTAGAATTCTCATAGAATAGAATTGACAGAAATGATCACACAACTAGGGTGCCCCACATTATTTTTCACACTCAGCGTAGAAGACACAAAATTTCCAGACTTTCATGTTGTAATGGGTACCTCTCCACCTTAAAATCCACCTCTACATCAACAATGGAGGACCTGCAATGTCATTCAATGACCCCACACTGTTGCTTTGTACATGCATAAAAGGTTTGAAATATTTCATCAGGAAATGGTTTAAAAATACTTCCATACTCAAGACTTTTTGTACATGTATATCACATATWACTTTTATCCCCATTCATTMTAGCTAAAACATACAKCTTGTACATCTCTTTAACATTCTATTATTGGTTTTCATGCAGGTATGAATGACAACACCGAGGCTCCGTACATATTCATGGTTTCTTATGGTTACAAGGTGCTCCAACAATGGAAAATTTGGATTGGGAAGACCCCATAAAAATAATTTATGCTAATATATTCTTTGAAAAATATGTAACATCTTGGAATCCACGAAGTGACCATACTAAAAATATGCACATGCACTGATGCATTGAGGATGACTCGTTTAAAAGATACATCATCCCTCCTTACTTCACATCCATTTAAGGACTACACAGAGCTCCTTAATCGCGTACAAATTCCATACAAAGTGCACAGAGATGACATGACTCCATATGAAATGCTCCAAGCTCCAATGTAGATATACTTTTCCATGGACCTTACAGTCTAATTCTTCTCTCTTCATTGATGCTTATGGTAAAAAAAAATATGAACCTGCCAGGAATTATGATCATCTAAACATCCATAACCCTGAAACACTCATAGTATGGAGAGAAAATATGGATTTTCAACCTATCCTCTCTCGTCATGCACTTATGAAATATATTTCAAAATATGCTTCTAAAGCACAAGGATGGTCAGAGAGATATCATCATATGTTCACTAGAATCAAAGATACATTGAGTCCAACAGATCCCGTTTCATTTACCTATAGATGGTTTCACATAGATTATATAGTCGACCGAGATATAGGTGCCCAAGAAACCTGGCATATGATGCAAAAACTCCCCCTTGTCACATGCAATTTTCTTTTCATGACACTAAATGTTGGTCACTAGATCTTTCGATGAGTCTCCAAAGATACATCTGATTATTTATTTGGATCTACCTTCATTTATGCCTATGTCAATCGAGATCCTTTCCTTAATCCCCTCCCTCTCATTGAAATCTCAAAATATTTTTCATATAGTTTCCATCGAAAAATTAACCCTTGGTGATGAAGGAGCTCTCTAGTAATTGTCCTTGTTTGGCCATGCTTCACAATCATTCTGACACCAGATTCCAAATACTTTGAAGAATTCTATTGGAGTGAGTTGCTACTATACAAACCATTCAGTAACTTTGCAACTGGCATAGGCCTCTTAAGAGATACTATCATACACAATTGGCAGAACATAAAAGGAACCTACCATGCATGGCATGTAGACCGTTCCCTTGCAAATGTTGAAGAACCACCACTAGATGAAGCTAAGGAAAATGATACACATATGCATCCCGACATGGAGATAAATGAGTGGGAATTATTAT
>WSFP011576268.1:0-10620 GCA_009831015.1 Picea engelmannii
CTCTTCCTGGAGACTAATAACTCAATATTAATTAATCTCTTGAGCCAATTTGTCTTCTAGGGTTATTATCCAATGTTTTAGGGTTTCTCTTGCTTCCCGGAATATTTTAGTCTCGTCAAAGGTTACATGTAGAGGTTAATAGCCCCAGAAACTACCATTATATCAACATAGGGATGCAATAAAACTCTCTTTCTTACATTATTTACTCTCTAATCTATCGTGGAAATTTACTCGTGAGCCTAGATTATTGTTCTACTAGTTATTGGCTATCATTTGGACAGTTTACTTGTTGATTTCTGTGTTTAGATCTTGCTACTGTAGAAATTGATTGATATATCCACTTGGATGTCATAATAAATTTCTCATAACACTTAATAAACAACCCTAAATATCATCAAAGTCTTGGCTAAATCATTGTAAGTTCAACAAGTCATTACTAGCTTTATTTCCAGAATCTTGTACTTGATTTTTGATGGTTAGATTTGCAACTATTGTTATCAGTTGTTGCTGATATATATATATCCATACTGCTGCAATTTGGGATAGAAAGACTTCTTTCTTGATCCCCATTGATTTAAGGCTTGTATATGTATCATTTGTCTTGTTCTGGATAAGGCTAACATTGTTTTGTAGGTACATAACGCTCGACAACCATTATCCATCTACAAGACTCATTGTCAAGCCTTATTCCTAATCCAATCTTGAACTATAGGGGTGTTCATTGATCATCGTCTCACTTTCCATATCAATCCCCTTAGGTTCACCGAGATCCCCCCCTTGTAGTGATTTCATCATCACTAAAGAGAGGGGAGTGTCTATTTAAGGTGACGATGGGTAGGTACTCTCGTTGTTGTCACACTTCCGTGGATTGGGTTGGGCTTTGCCCAAGCTACAGATTGTGCGATAACATCACCTAACCAACTATACATGCTATAAATATGTGTCACCTATGGTGATTCAATGTGAGCGAAATATATAATGATGCAACTTTATGAACAAAGATTTTATATTCTCTCCATCATTTTCATTCATAAATGTGGGTGCCCTAATTTCCTACATGGTATCAAGGTGATATTGATTGTTAGGCTTATATTCAAAAGATCTCATGGGATTGATTGGGGCTATGTTTCCATGTTCTAGAATTAGGATTCTACGAGAGAGCCTAAAAAAGGTAAAAAGAAAGGTCTATTTAATTTTTTAGAAATAGAGAGTATGCAAGAGATTTTGATGTTAAAAGTTTGAAACATTAAATATAAAGGCATTAATTGACAACAAGAAAAGACTATGTAAAACGATAATTGATGAATAATCTTTTGAAAATGACAACGGAAATGTGGCAAGCCATTGAGTTACATGCATGGATTTCTCAGATTCCATTAGAACCAACTTGAATGCTCTAGATTTTTTTCCCTTAATGATCAGGAATGATGACTCTTACAAGCTAGGAATTTAAAATGACAATGAGACCTTGAGAATACTAAACTCAACAAGATTGATATTCAACAAAGGTCCTTGAATGGATGACAAACAATTTACAAGAAGCCTACATGACACTCTTAATGATCGAGAGGAGAACCCAATTAAAAGGACAATGGACGAGTATTCAAATTTTTTTAATTTAGAGCCGTTATTAGGTTATCAATGCATTTCCAAAACAAAAACATAAAGAGGATCACTGAAAGAAACAAAATCACAAGGTACACAACATTTTATCGTGGTAAACCCTCATGGGGGAGAAAACGCAACAAAAACTTCCTCAATAATATATTGCAAATACAATGCCAAGACTTAAGACCAAACCACCAAAAATAGACTAGGACTAATCATGCACCTCTCTTCTCCTTATTTCAACTGCAACTTCCTTCAAAAGATGTGCACTAGAAGTGTGAGTAAATGAGGTGCCATCCTCACTTATAAATACTAGTGAGGAGGGGCTAGGGTTATTTCTCTTCACTTAGAAGGGCCGACTTCTTCCAAGAGTGGTTAAAACCACTTTATAAACCCTATGGGATGACTTTAAAAATACCACCATATAAATATGGTTTGACCAATCCACAAAATGGGATTTGATCTATAAGATAATAACTCAAATATAATTAGAATATTCTTTGAAGTTACAATATTTCAATAGTCCCCCTTAACAACAAGGGTATTCTATTGACATACTCCAATACAACATCATCAGGAGAGAGAGAGGGCAACCACATCATCAACATATGGAACACTGATTGGCATATCTACAAATCATTGGAATTTTTTCTCATAATCAATATCATCATCGTTTACAACATGGAGCTGGAGTAGCATCATCATCATCATTTGTATGAAGCTGAAACATCAACATCAATTATCATAACACTAAAGCAATAATATCATCAACATGAGGCTGATACACCATCATCAACAACATGAGGCTGATACAACATCATCAACATCATGAGGCTGAAACAACAACATCATCGGCACGAGGCCGAGACGACAACATCATCAGCACGAGGTTGAGACAACAACACCATCATGAAAGGGAAATATAATGAGGCAGGTGCAACAACAACATTTTGTGGTACTATGATAGACCATCCTTACCAGACCTTTGGGATCTGCCTATGAATCATAAGATTCCCTAGGATATAAAATCCTAATGGAGCTACTACGTGGTACTCTAACAGACCATCCTTACTATACCTTTGGGATCTTCCCATGAATCAAAAGATTCCCTATGATATAAAATCCTAACGGAGCTACCACTATTGACCACAACTGGCATATACATGCATAGGTACTCTGACAGACCGTCCTTACTAGACCTTTGGGATCTATCCAGGGATGATCAACCCCCTAGGATATAAAATCCTAATAGAGCTACCCAATGTTGGTCAGGATACCATAGTACCATCAACATCACTCCCCGTTTCAAGGGAGGTCCTTTCGGATTATACCAATCTTGTCTCGGAAGTATTCAAACTTCACATGAGACAGAGGCTTTGTCAACATATCTGCAACCTTCCCATTTGTGACAACATATTGGAGATTTATATCTCCCATCTGCACCATATCACAAATATAGTGATACTGGATCTCTATGTGCTTCAACTTATCATGGAACACTAGGTTCTCTGTCATCTTTTTTCAACTTTGGTTATCACATAGAATCACGATGGATTCCATCTCTAGATCGAATAGACATGTCAACAAATTTTGAAGCCATATGGATTCACAACTGGTGGAACATGCTGCAATGTATTTCACTTCTGCCGTGCTGAGAAAAATACTGGATTGCTTCCTGCTTTTCCATAGTGTCATGGCTGACCCCAGATTGAAACAACATTCTAAAGTGATCTTTCTATTAGAAACAATTCCAGCCCAATCTGAATTAGTATAACCATACAATTTTAAGTCATGATCTCTAGTATAATAAAGACCATAATCCTACGTACCCTTAAGGTATCTCATCACATGCTTTGCAGCTACAAGGTGAACACGTCTGGGTTCTACCAGATAATGAATCAAGGTGTTCACAACAAAGCATATATCTGGCCTATTTTTCGTTAGATACATCAACGAACCAATAATTTGTCTATATTTAATCAATTATGCCAAAGTATCAACTAGGAGATTCAACTTTGTTTCCATGGGTGTGTTCATGGATTTACATTCCAACATATCAAATCTCTTCAATAATTCAACTACATACTTCCCTTGGTTAACGAAGATCTTCTCTGGGTTGTGCCAAACTTCAAGACCTAAGAAATAATGCATCAAGCCTAGGTCTTTCATCTCAAATTCTACAACGAGCTTCTTCTTACAATCTGTGATGAGATTTCTTCTCCAGTCAAGAATAAATCATCCACATATAGTAGAAATATGACTGACTCATCATTCATAACCTTGAATTAAAGGTTAGAATCAAATTTTACTCTTGGTAAAGGCCAAGATTGTTAGGAAACTATCAATCATGCCATACCAAGCTCTTGGAGCTTGCTTCAAATTCTAGACACGAGTCTTCTTGTTCTATACTTCGAAACCAAATTTACACATCACATTGTACCAACCTGGTACACTTTCTCAACTCCAACTTAATATGCACAATCATGTTCTAGCTCTATGTTCTTTCTACAAAGAACTATCTGTCTCACTACCTGAGAGTATGTCCTCTGCTTTCTCTGCAACTGTTGCTATGGAACTAGGACTTTGCACCTACAACTGATTTTTCTGAAGCTGAGCATGACTAATTCATTCCCACTGTAACTCATGGCAACAACTTCATCTAAAACTGAGAGTGGTTGAATAATTGATACTGAAAGTAGCTCTTCTTATTTCATGTAGGTAACTCTATTTTCTATTGTAGTCGTGTCTCCATGGCCCGACTAATGTACTACACCAACTAGTATTGGATATAACTCAATCTCAAATATAGGGATTTCTCCCCCTGAATCTCATACTGTATCAGAATCATGGTTGTTTTGGTTGTCTTTACGAATACTATAACTATTTCTTCGATTACTGGAGTAGGAGTCTCATCGTAGTCTTCTCCCTCTTGGTGGAAGAATCCTCTGGACACCAATCAGGGTTTGTACATCTTTATACTATTATTTGCAACATGATTGATCTATTAGATCAAACTTGGAAGTCACCATTGGCTTCCTTTCTCGTCTTAAGGAAAAATCCATATCCCATTCCTTCTGACTGATTTCCTTCCCTGTTACTGAAACAAGGGAATCTTCCCAAAAGATTTCACATCTCCTAGAAGTCTCTGAAGCTACGATCTAGTCTTCTCAACTCATGGCATCTATCTTCCAATCCTCGAAGATGTCTCTTCATTTGATCCTTTCTGAGATCAACTTACTTTGAGTTTTTATTTCTTTTGAGTCTACAAAAGCCTCATAATCTCTGCAGGATATACTTGGTGTTGAATACCAAGTCTTAATATAAAAAGCTGAGTCAAACTTAAAACGAATTCTTCTTCCTATCAAGGTGGCTTCATTATCCTTTGACCAAGTCTACTGTGAGTTATGTTCTAATGTTCGGTCATCTTTGGAGCCTTCTGCTCCTTACAATCAATCTCCGTATGAAATACTTTGTATCTCAAAAGTAGCTTTTTCTTCATCTTCTTTGGTACATGTATACAACTTGGATATTTTTCTCCATGTCTCGTCTAATATGTTGCCTCTTGCAACCATCACTATATCTTCCTCAGGGTTATCACCTGTGACCTGCCCGGAACAAGAACAAAAAGAAAATACTCTTTATAATAACAATAGAAATAATAGCAAGAACAATCCTCACAATATCTCCTTTGGAGCTATCACTTGTGACCTGCCTAAAACAAGGGTAAAAAGTAAGAAGTACAATAATAATGAGAGAAACACTCTTCTAGTGTTGTGATCAATCATTCCTTCATGGTAACCTTGGACCAAAACAAGAAGTTTCTCCTAGAGGAGATGTTAGTTATATCTGGTAAGTGATTACAATAAGAATTTATCTCAATAATGCTCACATGCTACCAAGTATAAAACCTTTTAAAGATTGCTATCTCAACTGTGAGGTAGTTATCAAACTTGACATGTGCAAATTTGAATCTTATCAACTTAATCAATCAAACTTGGAACTTGGAGTCTTGTCCTCAAGAATGAGATTTGTTGTTTTTCTTCCTAGTCTCCTTCGCTCAAGATGACAAGTATTTCCTTCAAACTATCCTCTGTACTGAGATAATAAGATTTCTTGACATAAATCTAAGTTAGAGAATAAACTCTATAATCTCAACTTTAATCAATCTAATACATTGACTTTAATTTTTGACCAATGGTTAGTATGATAGTCATAGCTTCAACATACAACCTAGATGTTCATAAGATCAAAATAATGTCATAACAAATAGATGCATATCAAAATAATCAAACCTGGGGTGCATTATTCCTCTGAATGTGTTGGATCTGAGATCCTTCTGGATCTATGATTGTTAAAAGATCCTTTCTCCTACAAATACCCTTTAGAATAATAATACATTTTAAACACATGTAAGTACATACCTCTGACAATATCTTGCTAGGGTAAGGTGCACTATGGAAATAAAACAACAGTCCCAACACTTAACAAAAACTTTTACTGCAACTAGTACTGTAACTGGTATTGCAACTGGTGCTGCAATGAAGGAACTGACACTGCAACTGCAACTTAGGGTTTTATGAGGAAACCCTAATTTCTCAAACTTCAAATTTTTGAATTCTGATCCAGGGACCAGATGCGTTGAGCTGAGGCGAGTTTGCTGGAGCTAAGTGTTTCCAAAAATTCCAAGATTTACCCCTTGAAACTTGACCTGCACAAATCTAGACTGGTACTTCTGGTACTGGTTTTGGTTTCTTGGTTTTCTGGTACCAGTCAAAACTAGGGTTTGAATTTTCGAAGGCTCTGGCCACTGAAAAGGTGCACTCAAGCTGCCAAAGGATGCACTAGGGTAGGGTGCACTTCCCTAGATGGGTTTTAGTCAGAATTTCTTCTCCAGTAAAAAGCCCTAATTTTCTTATACGATAACAATGACATTTTTAGATACCCAGTGAAAGGTGCTCTATTAAGTCAAGCTCTGATACCATGGTAAATTTAGAGCTGTTATTAGGTTATCAATGCATTTCCAAAACAACAACATAAAGAGGATCACTGAAAGAAACACAATCACAAGGTACACAACATTTTATCTTGGGATACCCTCATGGGGGAGAAAACCCAACAAAAAGTTCCTCAATAATAGATTGTCAATACAATGCCAAGACTTATGACCAAACCACCAAGAATAGACTAGGATTGATCATGCACCTCTCTTCTCCTTCTTGCAACTGCAACTTCCTTCAAAAGATTCACACTAGAAGTGTGAGTGAGTAAATGAGGTGCCATCCTCACTTATAAATACTAGTGAGGAGGGGCTAGGGCTATGTCTCTTCACTTAGCTGGGCCGACTTCTTCCAAGAGTGGTTAAAACCACTTTATAAATCCTAGTGGTCAAATTTACAAATAGCACCATATAAATATGGTTTGACCAATCCACAAAACGGGATTTGGTCTTATACAAGACCCGACATGATCAATCCACAAAATGGGATTTTATCTATAAGATAATAACTCAAATATAATTAGAATATTCTTCGAAGTTACAATATTTCAACACAAACTAGTCTACATTGATAAAAGAACTATCCAATGTGTGATGCTTAACGAGGCACTTTGTTAATTTTAATATTTGAAAAATATGTCTTATATTTACATGAAAATATTTACAAACAAAAAAACTAGAAGGATGTATACAAAAGACCTCATAACCTCTTCTTGATAAAAACTAATATAGAAAAAAATTGTGCGATCCAAACATTAGGCATATTTGGTCAACAAAGTTGCTTTCTCAAAGGTTGATGGTGAACCTCATCTTTCTAGAAATAATTGAAAGTAGACACAAAGCTAATCATTATCCCAAAAAATTATTTACACTTGAATTTCCACAACAAAAATAACATCATGAATTGCAAGCCATGCCAAAGTTCGTAAAAATTAGCATGAACAAGAGCAAAACCATCCTAAACAAAACAAGGCACTTGTGTATAATAGAGAAAATATGCACGTGATTATAGAGTATGTTGCAAACTTGACATTGCCCACAGAGTACCTCATTGGATTTGTTTCCCTAACACATGTTTTTGATAGAATCCATAATAGTACGATGTGGTAGTGACAAAGAGTGACCATCTTGGTATATTAGAAGAAGCCCTAGATTTTTTTTTGTAGAGATAAAGGTAATATTCAAGTTGATTATTGAGAAATTTAACAAAAATATTTGTTGGACACGAGAAATTTCAAAATTTTGGAGATTGCACAATTTGGTTTTCTTTAGACACGAAGTTCAAAGTCGAATAGAAATGGATGTTGAGCTATGTTTTTGCCTTATACACACCTCAGGTAACATGGAAGAAATCGTCAATCCAGTGGGTGTGTCCTTGGTGGCAAGTCTCGAGTCAAGGTGCCATCACCTAATCCTCAACTCCTATGTCTAGACTCTAGGCCAACTCCTAGTGAAACCAAAGGGGGTAGTTCCTAGAAAATAACTAAGGCTTGGACTAAGCTAAATACAAAATGAAATCTAGGAGTTTATTAAAAGCAAGAACAATATAACAATCTAATCTAGCAACATATATGATTCATTCACTATCAAAGTATACATTCAATGATATATAAGAAAATGAGATTCATTCATCAATAGATTACTAAAAAATAACTAAGGTTTAAACTAAGCTAAATACAAAATGAATCTAGGAGTTTGTTAAAAGAAAGAAAAATATAACAATCTAATCTAGCAAGATATATGATTCATTCACTGTCAGTATACATTAAATGATATATAAGCAAATGAGATGCATTCATCAATAAATTACTTCAAGATGAAGGAAATGCTTGAAGTTAAAGGCTTGAAATGTAAATGTAGTGAGACCAGTGCCAATAGTAAGATAATTACGATGAAGAAAAGTATTGCAAGTGTTCTTGTAAATTTTATTGAGAGTTGTTAGGTGGAGTGGCTATTGTGAGTGCAAGCCACTATGTGATATGTGTGCAAGAGTGATAACAAAAAAATAAATCTAATCTAGATTTGGTCTCTTAGGGGCTATCCCTTAGATTGGAGGCTGAACTATGCAGATGTCTAACAAGGAGGATATCCCTCTGACTTCACACAGTAGTTCAAGAAATTGTCAGAGGTCCAACACAAGGAGGACTATATCCTGTGAGGGCCCGTCTGACTTCACACACAATCTCTCTTGCGTTTCCAATTAAACAATAACAACATATTTTTTTTCTATTAAAATACTCCGCACTGACCAACCCCGGTTTGGTATGAAGCTTACTTCCAGAGATCGAGACTAAGCTCGCAGAGGAAGAGCCATGAACAATACTAGGGGGAGCTAAGGGGATGGTTTATTTCCAACTTGAAAAACTGAAAATAATTTGCAGAAAAGGAAATCTAACTAGAAATTGAAATCTAACTAAACTAATCTAAGAAAATGAAATCTACTCTAAATGTTTTGCAGTTCTTGTGATAAATTTTATGGTTTATTTTAGTTTCTTAAGTTAGTGAAAATTGTAAACATAAGCCAAAAATGCGAAAATTTCCAATCACACAAGAACATCGTTCCTGCTAGGGGGGATGAAGAGTGGGTGATTTGTAGCCCCACTGATTTTATTAATGAGATTACAATCCTCTCTTTTGGGATGACTTGTGATCATTCATTAGGGGGATCATGAGTCTTTACAATGTTTTCAATGAGTTTATTTATGAAAGAGGTGCTCCTGGGGGTCCCAGAAGGTCCAAATGTGCCCAAAACGGACAAATCCTCCCCTTGGCTGTCCACTAACCTGCAAAAAACAACAAGCAAACAACACTGAAATATGCCCAAAAACACTTTAGAAGTGTCTTGGGCTTATGTTAGAAAAACCCCAAATTTTGTTAAGTGAAAACAAACAAAATTTAACTAATGAAAGCAAGCTAGAAAGCTTGTTTCCTTAGGGTCTTTGGTTGCTATTTTATAAAAGTAAAGTAAAGGAATTTAAATTGCCAAATATGAATATAAAATCTCTTGGAAAGGAATTACTTCTAGCCTTTTAAAATTTGAAGAAAGAAAGCTTGTTAAAAGTAAACTTTTCTTATGCTAGATCTATCCTTGAAATGAAACTTTGAGAGCACAAAAGTAGATCTAACATATCTATGCATTCAATAAAAATTTGCTTCATATTTAACTTTGAAATAAGACAAATATTTATATCTTGCATGCAAAATAGAAAGGTAATCAAAATATATTAGAACTTGTTTGAGAAAGAGAGAAAATAGTGCTAGATGGAAGTAGATCTTGGGCTATGGAGTCCTCTTGGTGTATTTTAGAGGGAAATTGTTTGGATAGAAGGAAATTGAAGATGTTGGAGAATAAAACTAGAGCTCTCCACTCTTTCAATCCAAAGACCCTACAAACTTGAAATAATCCTGCAAAGAACTTCGACAAAGGTGGGTGCACCCACTTCCTACTTACAAGATCTAGACAACAAGTCAATCAAGCTAGAAGAAGAGGGAGGGCGCACCATGTGTGAGAGGAAATGTGACAAGTGTGGTGTTATGGGCTGCCTCTTCTCCCCATACACCAATATATGAAAAATGTGAACAAAGAGGAGAGGAGGAGGGTTCCACCTCTCAATAGGTAGGTGCACCGCCTCATGAGTGTGCCTCATCTCCACAAGAGGGGCACGCCTCTTCATGGGGAAGTCTCCAAACTCAAGTCCACTCTCAAAGAACTCACCTATAGCTCCTCTCCAATTGCCAACAAAGCTTAGTCAACTTAAGAGAGGGTGATTTAAGCCAAAACATGTTTTCGACATGTTTCCCAAAAAAAGCCTTTGCTGATTTTTTTGTCTTTTATTTCTTTCATTTGACTTTTGTGAGTAAAATTAATTTTAAGTGATTAAAAATCACTAATTTCACTCACAAAGCGGGGAATTAGGTAAAGTGGGTATTTTGAGTGTGAAAATGAATACTCCCAAAGCATATAATGCCTCCTAGTACCACTTTTTTAACTTATGACTTATTTACAATTAAAATAT
>ML914722.1:485-10620 GCA_009831015.1 Picea engelmannii
AATTCTTTAACATTTTCTGCAAGTCTATTTTTGTAGGGTTGTCTAGAAATCATTGTCCAACAAGCCAATGCATCATTTGCATCTATTTGCAATCAAAATTTTCTATGTTTGTGCAATGTTTTCATTGGCATTCCCATCGTTTTTTCCATGTGTCGTGTCAAACAATCTTTTATATTGCTAGATGAAACAACTGTTGTTTATATCGCTCTATGTGCAACACTGACATCTTTTTTTCGAGATTTTTCAAAATATTTTAATACACTAGTTATATTGTCAAAGACATTCTGTTTCACCTTTGTATCTTTTGTCGAATTTTGAATACCCGATAATGATGTAGCTTCTTTTAACTTTCTTGACTTTATTAGACAGAGTAAAAGTTGAGCTTGTACTGTTACTGATTCATCTTTGAAAAAAGTAGTATTCATATTCTTAGTTCGATATCTTATATAATGCTTAGCTTTTTTCTTCCCAAATTTGTCAGTATCAACATTTTCTAGTATTTCATCATTAATGTTGATAGATTCTCCTGCATATTTCAATTTAAAGTTTATATTAAAAAACAAAACCCGAATAGAAATTCACTAAACTATATATACAAGTGTTCATCTTGTATTATCTGAATTTATGTACATACCTATAGGCGATTCGTCTTCTGCTTCAATTTCGGTTTCAACTTCTTCTTCGACATTATGAGACAAATCTATTTATGATTTTTGAAAAACATAAAATTGTAATTACAATCAATTATATTAAACAATATTTTAAATTTGAATTATATACTTTTAATATAGACAATATTTGCATGCATACCTGGTTGGAATTCTTGTCATTGAAAATCTCTATTTACATTATCATCGTTTCTTTCTTCAATATTTGCACATTCTCGTTTCTTTCTCAAATAATGTTTTTTCCTTTGTTCGTTATGGTGAGTATCATCTCGAGTGCGATCAAATTTTCTCTTGCGTAAACTTTTATTTCCCATGACTTTTATAGTTATCTGTAAAAGATATGTTCAACAAAGACTTCACCTTGAAACAATGCTCAACATTTATCTTTCAACATATAAATTGTTATTCCAATAAAAACTTGAACAAACATCAATTATCGTATTGAACAAAAACCAAAAAGTTGATTCGAAACTTTCTTTAGGTGCTCTAGAAAACCATCAAACAAGTCATGAGTTGTGTTAAATGTGTTCGGCTGAAAGCATATTTATACGATTTGGCGCGAAATGAAACGGTACGATGTGTCTTTTCATTTTTTTCCAACTGATGGAATTCGCTCAACAATCTTTTGGCCAAAACAAGGTTTTTTTTTACTGAAACCCTTGGAAACCGTTTAGTTTTGATGCTTTCCGTTAGAATTTAATTTTTCTGTCGAAAGAATATTTTTTTGGCCGAAAGATTATTTCAACCGAAAACTAAAAATTGGGATTGTATTCAGAAACCAGAGAATTCCTCCAACCTTACTTGAACTTTGGAAGTTGCGAACTCCTGCAAATACTCAGAATTTAGTTTTGAAAATGACACCAGCATTTGCAAAATTGGATCTACTTTCAATTCCTATAATTTGTTTTCATTTTCATTATTTTTATCTAATTTTATTTAATTTAGAAAAAACAAAAAACACTGCATAATATTTTCAGCAAACATTATGATTTGGTGAAATGAAATATATGTATCTCTAAAACTACATAGTGAAAAATTTAGAAAAAATTATATTCGTAATCCTTAAACTGCTCTTTTCAAAATGGTATATTTAGATTTTACTTTTAAGTAAAAATTAAGATAGATACAAGGTGGGAGAAAACATGTGTTTAAAATCTGTAACGTTTTCAGCTTGTTCAACTTAAAAAAAAATTAGAAATTATAATATTCATCAGTTAGATTCAAAATTATAGCCATAATAAAATAGTCTCTATAGATTGTTTCAGTATATTTTGTTTCTTAAAAACATAAGTTTAATAATAGATACATCGTTGGAGGAAAAAATAACTCATTATCATTCCTTTCATGATTAAGGAACATATTGTTAAACAATTGTCAAATTGACATATCAAATCTTAATAATAAAAAAATTGAAAAATAGTCATTGGAAAGCTAACAAAATTATTCACAAGTTTTGTTTTTATTGTAAAGTGAAATTCTAAATAAAAATAATAATTTTGTATATTGGAAGTTGAAGAACTTGTGAAAATACGGTTTTTTTTCTCATAAAACAAGCAAAAGTGTTACCCATCTTCATGATTTTACCCACAAGTAGAAAAAGTAACAGAGATAAGGGGCACCCTTGCCTTAATCCCCTTGTACTCTTAAAGAAAATGGTGGGCCTACTATTTATCAACACAACAAAATTTGTTGAAGTCACACACCCTAAAATCCAGTCTGTAGCTTCTAAACTCAATCCCACATGTAGCAATACAAGCCTTAGAAACCCCCAATCCACTCTATCATAAGCCTTAATCAAATCCAGTTTTAGGACCAGTGCTTTGATATTTTTTACCTTTAAAGTGTGTAAGGCTTCCTGTACTACACCTATGGCATTGGTTATTTGTCTTCCCTTAAGAAAACCAAATTATTCCTTAGAAATTCCAAAAGACAGATAGGATTTTATTCTAGAAGCTATAATTTCGGCTATGATCTTATACACTAAATTACATAATGCAATAGGTCTATACCCTCCAAAGGACTATGGTTTGTCACTCTTAGGTATAATAGAAAGGAAGGTAGCATTCAAATCTCCATTAACCCTACCTTTCCTCTTGGTCTCTTCAACCATCTCCGAAATATCATTTCCCACTAGATCAAAAAAAGCTAGAAAAAATTCTGCAGTCCAGCCATCCAGCCTAAGACTTTTTGAGGCACTAAAACCTTTTAATGTTGTCAGGATTTCTGCTAAAGTTATAGGTTCTGCCACTCTGTGCCCTTCTTCCTCTGAGAACATTCTAGGATAATTCCTTAAAACTACTAACTGATTAGAAATATAGAGGTTCTCTTGTGCCTCGAATAAATTTTGGAAAAATCCAACTGCTTCCTTTTGTAGTCCTTGATTACAAGTGATCATAGTTCCATCTTCCTTTGTAATGTCCCAGATGGTATTGCTCATCTTTCTAGAGTTTGCATAGGCATGAAAAAACTTAGTATTCCTGTCTCCTGAAGCCAACCAGTTTAACCTACTCTTTTGTCTCCAGGTCTCCTCCTCCTGTCTCAATAGAACCAATTTATTTTTTTCTTTTTCTAGTACCAACACTTTGTCTTCCTCCTTCTTGAAACCCCCTGAAAATTTAGTGTACAATGTATCCAAATCCATTTCAATCTTTACCAGTTCCTCCTTAGCTTCCAGTTTTTTCTTTCTTTTCCATTTTATCACCAAAGACTTAAGAATCTTAATCTTTTTAACCAAAGCATCCATAGGATTTAAGATCTCATTTCCCAATAAACCATTCCAATTTTCTCTCACTAAATTTACAAACTCTGGTTCCTCAAGCCATATAGAGTTAAATTTAAAAGGGTAGCAAACCTTTCATATTTCTTGTTCTAAATGGAGAATCATAGGCATATGATCAGAAATATTTGAATTAAATACCCAAGTTTTGTATCTAATCTCTGACATCACTAGATCCTTTGAAATCAAAAACCTGTCTAATCTCTTTGCAATGTAGTCCAAACCTCCTCTGCCATTTCGCCAAGTAGGGAGAAGCTTTAAAGATTCAACATCCACCAGTCCCTCAACTTGTATCAGCTGGCTAAAATATAGTTGTAATGGATCAGCTCTAACACAGGCTCCCCACATTTCTCTGTTGGAGGTGGTAAAGTTTAGGTTGCCCCCCATTATCAAATTTTGTTCCTTGAGAATCCCATCTCTTTTAATAGCATCCCAAAAAACCTCTCTGTCAGAATAAGTTCCATAGCAGTTTATCAATTTCAGTTTTTTATTTAAATCTTTAACTACTCCATCTAGCATAATCTCTGTAGGGGTCAAATAAGCATAAAAATCATCTTTTCTTGGATCCCAGGTAGTCATAAGTCCACTTGAAAGTCCCAAAGAATCCACTCCACGGAAATACCAAATAGGAAGTAACTTCACGAAAATTTCTTTATTTTGTTTCACATACCATAGCTTCTTGGATTAATAGAACATCTGGTTTTACTAACTCTAGGAACATTTTGAGGGATAAAAACTTCGAAGTGCCCCCCACTCCCCTAACATTCAGAGTAGCAACAATCATTTTCTAACCCTTGCCAGGGCTTTCTGAGCTCTAAGCACCCTAGGTCCATCAAACATCGTTATATTGGTGGTAACACATTTTTTCTTCTCTTTCCCTAACTTCCTCGCACTTCTAGTTTTAAATGAGGAGAATTCTTTCTCTAGGCCTCCCCGAACCACTCCCTTCAACTATGAAGCTTCTCCCACCGAAGTGTGATCAGGTTTACACCTTCCATTCTCCCCCTTCCTAGGCTTTTCTAACTTCTTTGGTACAGGCTCCCCCCAGCAAAAATCGAGAGAGGCGACCTGGTAAGGATATCCCTATAGGAAGGAATAAAATTAAATAATTTTTCATCTAACTCAAAGAGTACAAGTGGGTCCTTCAAACACATAACACTCTGTGAATCTGCAAAAACTATGTGAGCTCCATTAAGAAGAGCATCCTCTAAATTTACATGAAAAGGCTCAGCCCTCCCCTCCAATCCCACAGGAGGCTTTTCTACAATATTTTCCACATGAGACAGAGCGTAATCCGGACTCCCTTCAATCCCACTAGTCCCGGGATTGGAATTCATAGTTAGTAACGAGATAACAAAGTTACCCTTCCCCCCAAGAACATTGATTGACTGCCCAATCCGTAACAGAGACCTATCTTCCATTGCCCCAATAGAAACAACAACCCTCTCCTCAATAGGACATCCCTCACCCACACAATTATGACAACCTTCAATCTTGGTAGGTCCGCCCCCTCTCCCCCAACTTACTTGTCTAAGATTCAGTTACCACCAGCGGAGTGGAAATCCCCCTTCCCAAAGTACTTCCTACACCCTCCCGTTCCCGAAAGGTACATCGAAGGACTCTACCCAAACTCCCTCTCCACAAAGTTCCCTTGGCCTCTTCGCCAAATCAACACAGTCAGGTTTCCCTACAACCCCTAGCTTCTTCTTTGAAAAAATCTCACATAAAGAAACCTCCTTCCCTAAATCCTTCCTCCAATTTAAATCACGAACAGGCAACGAAGAAATAAAATTTGTGCACAGTAGGTTTGACTTACCATTCCCAGTGTCGCTATCTGCACCCGAAGACAACTTGGAATCTATCCATTCATCAAGTGTTGAGTTCATGACTGTAGGCAATATGGCCATTTCGATTTCGCTACCCTCATCATCCCAATCTGGCATCTTTTTCCCTCTATGCCCATTGCATTGATACTGCAAGTGCCTCGTTTCCTTACAGACTACGCATCTGAATGGAACCCCCATATAGTCCAGTCTCTATTGTATCAAAATCCCACGCCAAACTATATCAATTTCATCTGGAATACCACCGTATAGATCAACTTCTACCAACAATTTTCCCATCCTTCTATCAGACCTTGTCAAATGCTTTGAATCAGCATAAAGGAATTTGTCGATAACATTCCTAATCTCCTTAAAAGCTTCCAGACTCCATAAAACAAGCAGGCACCTAGGCAATAGAACCCACAGATGTATGTAGCGGATGTGTTCCTTCTCCAGATTGAAGGCACAATGCCACCGCTTTAGCATTAGACTGCCATGATTCACCAAGCAGGCTGAATTCAATGCCACCTCTGCATCCTTCGACGTTTTAAACAAAAAACAAAACCACCCTTTTGTCAGTGTAAACACCTCCGGCAGATATCCTATAATCGGACCCAGTTATCAGCTACCCAACTATGAACATCTCATGTTGCCAATGCCCAATACCCAAATCTCCCAACCAACCCCCATGCCGTGCAGAATAGTCTCCAGCTTCTTGCATCCCAATATCTCAGCCGAGGGTAACTGTGGGCTTGTCTTTTTTCACCCTCCACGCTTTTAAACCCACTCTCGTAACAACCTCCCCCTTAACTCTATTAAACCCTTTACACAGATCAACTGAGACTACAGTCTTCTTCCCCGTTGTCGCCAACTCCTCTCTAGCGCAATGTCTCAACAGTTTTCGCCTCTCCCAATCTCCACCCCTACCTTCCTAGAGTTGTATGAACCAATCCTGTTAGGAAAATTCTCCCCATTTTCTAAAGCTAAAGCCTCATACACCACCCCCTGCTCTGTAGCAAGAGTTGTCGGAGTTTTCTCCTCAAAAGCCTTACAGTGGATCTCTCCCTCCAAACCTTCGACGAAGTTAGTGGTGGTAGATGGGTCATAAATGTGCACGAATCCCCTCCTCTTTCCACTTCCCGAGCAAAAAAGTCAGTTATGATTTCAGAGACTTTCAATTCCGTTGGACCACTTGCACAGTGGCCACCTGTCCTATGCAAAGAACGGACCTCCAGCTCAGACCTCACTTTCCCTGCTTTCACATCATCTAGTAATAAAGACATACGGTACAATCTTAAATCTTCTCTGTTGTAAGCCTCGTCAGCTCTGAGCAGGCACCCCTGGCTCCACCAATGATCTTCAGACATGCCGCCAGCTATATTCACATCTGCTGCCTCCATAAGCCCACAGATCTACCAAGTCATCTCCAGTAGGTATTAAACCCTAGCCGCACCCAGGCCGTCTAGGCCCTAGGCCAACTCTTCACCCAATGCTCCATTCGCACATATCCCTAACTTGTCGTAGAGAGGTCATGTCTTCCAAAAGGCAAGTAGGTTTATTGGAACTATTCGACCATTTAGACTCTATATAAACACTATACATCAAATTCCATCCCTACCTAATATATATTGAATAATTCCATAATTCCATCCCTACCTAATGTATTGAATATGCTCTGTTTGAGGTCAGACTTTGGACTTTAATTTTTCAAAGACAAAGTCAAGGCAGGTAGCCGCCTGCGTGAGGGTCGATGCTCTGTTTTAGGTCAGACTTTGGACTTTGATTTTTCAAAGACAAAGTCAAGGCAAGTAGTGCCTGCGTGAGGGTCGATGGGCAATCCACTTGTATTCACAAAATCAACTGTATAGAGCCGGTCAATCTTACAATACTTCTCAATTCTACTACCGTGAATTGAATCTATTTGGGATACCGTGAATTGAATCTACTGGGGATTGAATAGAATTTTGGGAAAATATATTGAATCTGACTGTAATTGAATAGAAGTTTGGGACAATTGGCATTTCAGATGCATATTACAGGCGTTAGGGAAGGGGAGCTTTGAAGGATATATTGTAGTACATGAGCCTCCTCAATATCTCCATCGTCAAACGATCATGACAGTACTGACGAAGATTAACATTGCTGTAGGAAAGGAATCATGGCAAATTGCTGTTCTTTTCTTAATGACCATCACTTTTCAGGCAGGGATTTGCGACGCAGACGATAAATATATGTGCAACGGGGCTAACTATTCTCAAGGCAGTGATTTGGAGCGCAATTTGAAAAGAGTTTTGTCTGATCTTGCGGAACACGCGTCCCAAACCGGGTTTTATACTACTTCGTATGGCGACAGTCCTAACCGAATATATGGTCTCCTCCAGTGTAGGGGAGACGCAACAGAAAAACAATGCTCCGATTGCTCCCAACAAGCAACGGCTAACATTGGAAAAGATTGTGGGAATACAGTAGGTGGGAGACTTTGGTATGATTTATGCGTCTTACGTTATGAAAACTATAGCTTCGTCGGACAGCTGAGTGAGGAAGGATGGTATATTTTCAACGAAGGACAGAATTCCTCCAACCCTGATATCTTTAACGCTGATCTTGGGAATCTTTTCAGGAATTTGTCAGCTAATATTTCATCTGGATTTGCAAGCAATCGATACGCTTCGGGATCTGGATCAACAATAGGCTCTTTGTCTCACAAGATTTTCGCTCTACTCCAGTGCTGGACAGATATATCCATTGACAACTGCTCAAAATGTCTCTCAAGCACAATCGATACAATTTTGAAAACAAATGCTGGAAGAGTTGAAGGTCAGGGTTTTATGGGAAGCTGTATTGCTCGTTATGGATCGGAAAGTTTCTTTGATGAATCGCCTTCTGCACCTCCTACAGAAACGCCTCGTCTTCCACCACTTCCTGCTGAAACGCCTGCTCCTCCGCCGAAGCCACCACCGTCATCGAATAACATGGACGACCACTCAAAAAAGTCGTCAAATAAACTACCCATAATTTTAGGTGTTCTTGGCGCCCTGCTCGTGGTGTTCTTGGCGGCCTGCTCGTGGTTTGCGACTCGAAGAAGACTGAAGTCAGCCTCATCTGGAAGGCGAGACGTAGAATGTATTGCATTTGCTGGTATGAGCCCGTACGACGATCACGTAGGCATTTTTTTTGCCATAGTGGTTTATAACAGAACACTTAATTTATGCCGCTCTTCTATAATGGCCGCTAAAACAGTAGGTTGTGCTTAGTTTTACTTTTTGTTTTTTCAATACTGAATAGTTTTACTTTTTGTTTTTTCAATACTGAATTTATTTATATATTCAGAAATGTAATTGAAATAATAATGTAATTGAAATAATAGAAAATTGAGATTTGGCCAGATTTATATAGATAAATTCAAATGAAAAATATTAAAACATAGAATATTTATGCCTAAAGGGTACACCTATTGATAATGAGCACATTTAATAGGTTTTTAGTTCTTAATACGTTTTTTATGGACGAGATTAAATATGCTTAGAATATTCTTAGTCGTCACAATAAATGAATGGCTCTGATTTTATCCATTAACTTCCGAGCTGTTATAAAGACATCTCTTTATATGTTTACTCTTTTACATTTACCTAATCGTGTTTAAAAATTACTGTATTCACCAACTTATTGCCATATCTACCTGATTAAAAAATATTATTGTAACCACATTTCTATACTAAGTGTATTTCGTTTCATTTCATTTCTGTGCTGAGAGCGTTTAATTCATTTAAATTTCTGTGCTGTGACGTTTCTGCCTGCCACGTAATTGTGGCTGTGCTAGTTATACAACTCTTAAAAATTTCAAAATCTAAAACATTTAGATACATACATAACAGAACGAACATTTAGAGAAGACCGTTTCATTATTCTTGGAAAGTAATTGTCTTTTTTTCACAAATATATATTATTTAAGAGATCGCCTACCAAAAGTGTTCGAGAGCCAACAAATGGTTTGTAATGCTGCTTTGAATTTTGATTCCAAAGGTCACGGGGAATTCGAGGAAGCCTCATCGATCAGCCATGATAAGCAAATAATGTTTAACATGGAAGAATTGCTAGCCGCAACAGAAAATTTCCATGATGATAACAAGCTTGGGGAGGGAGGATTTGGCTCTGTATACAAGGTGAAAGGAAAAGCTTCCATTTTAATCATTTAAAACATCTGTCTGTTAACTGTCGATGTGGAAGTTCTCCATATAGTACAAAGACAATATTCAAGCTAAATACTCCACAAAATATTCACACCCTATTCTCTGAATTTATCAGGGAACTACTCCAGACGGAAGAGAAATAGCGGTAAAGAAATTGTCCTTGAAATCTGTGCAAGGAAACAAAGAATTTCTGAATGAAGTTAATCTTGTGGCCAAAATTCAGCATAGAAATCTGGTGAACCTACTTGGCTGTTGCGTAGAGGGAGCAGAGAGATTGCTTGTTTATGAATACTTGGCAAATAAAAGCCTCGATAATATCCTATTCGGTGAGTCATTTCCATTTTATTACGCTAAGAAAACAGATTTTTTATAATGTTCAAACATATACTCAGTTTCTGTCGTGATAATTTCAAACATATACTTACTCTCCGTTAACATATTATATAGATACAGATCCAAACAAACGAAAACATTTGGATTGGCAGAAGCGCTACAACATCATACTCGGAGTGGCTCGTGGGCTTCTCTACCTTCATGAGGATTCTCAACTACGAATTATTCATAGAGATATTAAAGTAAGCAACATTTTATTGGACGACAAAATGATTCCCAAGATAGCAGATTTCGGCTTAGCAAGAATTTTTGGTCAAGATGAAACTCATGTTAACACAAGAGTGG
>WSFP011576271.1:0-10620 GCA_009831015.1 Picea engelmannii
GGGAAGCTCCTGTTACGCCGGTTTTAAGCCTTGACTCAAGCTGCCTAAACCCTTCCTACAAACCGTACGATAACAGGGATTATCATGCCTTCTCAACAAATTTTTCTCAATGCACACTTGCATATCTTACAGATTATTCAGCAACTCCGTGAGTACCTTGCTCTGATACTCTTTTCTTTGAAACCAATGGAGAGTTATTCTATGCATGGACCTGCTTAATGCCCACCTGGAAGAAATCTATAGAGTACTCAGTGACTTTGTTTCTCTATTATTCCTAAGCACAGTTTCTCCTCTAAGTTATTCATCAACCTAGAGGCTTCCCCTGAGTTGTTATCACTCCGGTGCACCCTCCTAGAATGTTCTTTTCTGACTCCACAAAGTTCATATGTTCACTCCTTGCGCTGGATACAGAACCTCCAATGTACTGTCCTGCACTCCTTGCACAACCTAAGAACCCAGAACAATATTTTAACTCAACAAATATAGATAAATCTATCTTTCTACTGCAGATGAAAACCTATCACATACATCTACATCATACATTCATAAAACGCATAAACACATAAGCAATCATGTGCAATAAAAATTGTTGTCTTTTCATTAATATGAAAATCTGATTACAATATATGCAGGCTGGACAACAACAGACTCTTAGCTCTCTCAAGCTCTCTCAAACAACTATTCTACCTCCTATTCAGTAACAATACTCCTCCAACAACCACATTTGGCCATACCATGCATCTACATATACTGGAAGGTTCCTAGGGTTCCCTCTGAATACCTCTCCTATCGAAGTAACAACTAAAAACTAATCAAGCTTCGTTACATTAAATTATGAGAGTGAAACTCCCAGAGCTCTCGCGATCATTCAGTTTTTGAGCGTTTCGCTCTTCTTCAATCATCTATTCAAAACAGATCTACAGGAAAACGCCAGCTTTTAGATTTCAAATAATTTAAAAAGGTGCACTATGGCACTGAGTTGTCCCTCCACGTGGGCTTTGTGACGATGCTCCTGCATCATACTCCACTATTGGGAAAATCATGAGCTCATGCTCATGGCTCCCTCTGCCATGTTGTGGAGATCCTCTAGGCTCCCAAACTAGAAATTGGAGTTGTCCTTCCTTGCTGCCTATGTTGCCCTGTTGCTCCTGCAGGTCCTCTTCTGTTCCATCCTTATCTAATGACTACTTCTTTTGCTTCTTCCAACATCGATAACTTTATATCCTTTATTTATTTGTCCAGTTGGTCCACTAGCTGGCTTTCCTCCTGCAATATGCTTTGTTGCATATTTTCTCCATAATTTTCCAACTTAACTTGTTGGATGAGATGTCTTTGCATATTTACCCTTCTTTCCGGGGCTTCCAACTCTTCACATAGATCAACAAGATCCATGCTATCTATTGCTTTCTCCTTTGATGTAGGCTCACATTCTACAATTATCTCTTTCTCAGCTTCCTGGTTGAAAAACTTGAGCCATTCCTCTGAATGCTCTTCTCTCTCCATCTATTGGGAACATTGAAATGTGTGCTTTTTCTCCTTTTTATCAACCTAATAAATCTTATTCTTCATGTTATCTTCATCTCCTATGGCACTAGCTGGTCACTCTGTTGCAGACTCTGGTTCTGCAGTCTCACTACTGAGTTGTTTCTCAGCTTCCTCCTATGACAGATTGACTTTTTTCATCTTCTCTTGTGCTAGTTCAACTCCAGCTGCTCCCCAGGATGGTGTAATCCTCCAGCTATTTCCAACTTAGCCTGTTGGATATTCCTATTTGGCATATTTACCCTTCTCTCCAGGGATTCCAGTTCCTCACACAACTCAGCAAAATATATGTTGTTTTCTTCCTCTTTTGCTATAGTATCCAATGCTACAGTTATATCCTGTTCAGCTCCCAGGCTGAAAATTCTGAGTAATTCTGTTGAATGCTCTTCTCCTGCAATTTTTATTACTATCTCCTGGTAGCCATCTTCTGGTTCTGGATTGTCCAACCAATCCTCCAACATCTTCATCTCTTGCTCCCATTGAGTGATCAATTCATCTGAATTCTCCTCTTTTTCCGCTGGGGTAGGTATCAATGTCTGCTCCTTCTCCTCCTCTTTGACAGTCTCTGGTGGTAGTATTTCTTCTGTTGCACCTGTATCACAGACATAGTTATCTTTAAAATCATTTGGCATCATGACCTCTTTCTTGGATTCTTGTTTCACTACCTCCTCATTTGCAACACTTGTATTAGCCTTTGATGAACTATTTGGAAGGAATATTTGAATTCCCCCAATGATTAGAACACACCTATGAACTTCTTCCATCAAAACTCCTTTATGACATGAACTCTCCACTGATTTCATCTCTTCTCCCTTTCCCACCTAACAACTTGGGATTTTATCTCTACCCACCTGGTACTCTATGAGACCACCTGATCTCTCTCCATTGCCCACCTAGAAAATTGAAATTCCATCACTGCCCTCCTAGGAGTCTATGAGATCACCCACTGATCTCCTTCCATTGCCCATATGGCAACTTGAAAGTTCACTTTTTCCCTCTTGGCAGTTTATGATATCCTTAACTGATCTCACCTCCTCCTCATAACTGAGGTTCCTCCTAGTTTCTGTCTCATAGATGTGAACCATATCCTCTGTGTCTCTGATGTTTTCCACATGCCTCAACCACCTCTTTAACAGTCATTACTGTCCTCTGGCCAACAATTTCTGAACATTCCATTTTACCTTCCTCTTCAGTGGCCATTCGAAACTCCAGTGTACCTTTGCCTCATGCTGCATCTTCAATGTCAGTTGTTCCATTCTTTCTCTTATCTCAATGAGCTCCCTGTCAATTTTTGTTTTACTTTTCTGTTGGTGATCTCCTCTTCGGCCACACTCATGGCCTTCAATAGCCATCTTCCTCTTACCTTGACCCACTTGGTTGTCTACCATTTGCTTCACACCTTGAAAAACTCTTCACAGAGCATCAATACTTTGTCTCCCTTCACCTACTATCTATAGGCGAGCTTCAAATTATGATACCATTTGTTGTCATCAAATTATCTCTATTCACCTTCTCACCTTTGCCTACAATCTGCAGAAAAAATTCAGCTCTGGATACTACTTGATGTAGTTAGACTACCTCCTTCATCTCCTTCTCTTGAAATCTATAGACGAAAATCACTCTAATACCACTTGATGGTATTAGACTATCTCCTTTGTCTCCTTTGCCTGAAATCTATAGACGAAAGCTTTCTATGATACCACTTGATGCAGGCCCCTCTTCTCTCCGTGGGGCTGCGCGACCTCTCGGTCTAGGATTGTTCAAGTCAAGGAGTCAAATCAAATCTTTGGGCCCTTATTAGACCCCAATCAATTTACATAGGTCCCTTTCAGCATTTTGGTGCAAGTTCTATGACCTACAACCTCTTCCTGCATGCTTCAGAAATGTCAAGCTTCATACGCTAGCTCCTTTTCCATCAACCCTCTCCTGCATGTGACCTTGGGCTATGACATCACATGAACACATGATTGTGGGGTGACAAAGAGTGGTTTGAGACCAACCCCCTCTTCTCCCCACAATTCACTACAAAGCACCACGTATCCCTTTAGTGATACCGTGGTTTCAATTATGACCCGCTCTAAGAATTTTAAAGTCCGAGCATGTTCTGGCCCCACAATTCTGCTCGACCATCGATCTTCTAACCTCAATGGTGCTTCATGATCAACTACTGAGATTTGTTCCCTTTTCCTTCCTTCTCCCTGGAGCACGTTATTCCAGATCTCCATGATCTATTGATACATGTCCCTTTCAACTAACAATCGTGATTGATTTCTCCTTTCAGCCTTCAGGAGTTTCAACTCTCAACTCTTGCTTCCTCTGCATGACAATCTTCCGAAGTGGAAGATCTATTGACACATGTCCTCAACCAACGGACGACTAAGATGAAATTCATCTCTCTGCCTTCGGGAGTTCTTGTTCAACACCTCCTCTTTATTCTGGAGTGATTTCTCTGAAATGGAAGATCTTTTGTCGCGTGTCCTCCTTAATCAACGACTTTGCCTTCATTTCAGGACTTTGGTCATTTCAACCAGATCAATGGTCCTTCGGCCCCCCTTTATCAATCCACGATCGAGATCTACTTCGGGGTTTCGGGACTTTCACCCTTCGCTTTCCTTCAGAATATTCTGTATCCGGAGTTCATGATCGAACACCACGTGTCCACCTCAAATCGACGACTCTCATCCACTTTGGGAGTTTGGCCTTCAGATATATCAAATCTCAAATTCTCCACCCTCTGCTTTTCCTGGAGAATTTTACCACATTCCATGATCTAACAACGCATGTCCTTCTGTAGATTGATGGCTCCCAGCTGCTTCGGCTATTCGGGCTTTGACAATCTCAAATTCACCTCCTTTGTTTTCTCCCAGAGTGATTTCACCTAGATATTATGATCTGTCGACATGTGTCCTTCTGGATCTGACGGTCTGTATTATCTTTGGCTCTTCGAGCTGCTTTCACCTGAAGACAATGGATTTCTGCCACATGTCCCTCTGGATCTAACGGTCCAGACTTCTCTTCGACTCTTTGGGCTTTGGGAGTTTCAAAATCCTACACACTCATCCCTCCAGAGAGATTTTACCCGAAGACTCTGATTTTTTGACATGTACCCCCCCCGATGATCAATGTCTAGGATATACTTCGGGTCTTCGGTGATTCTGCTCTCTCCTTGACCACAGGCTTCAGAAGTGCTTCTTCTCCGGAGATGTAGATCTTGCACCACCTGTCCCTCTTGGCGATGAACGGTCCCTAATAACTTCGGAACTTTGGGTCTTTGGCAAGTCAGTTCCCCTGTGCACACAAGGGTTAAATATTGTGCACATTACCTTGGATCAGACGACTGTCGATCCTTTATGCTCATATCCGACGATTGGAATTTTTTCCTCTTAGACACTCTCCTCTTCTTTCATGGACATTGATCTAATAGTCCAGACTTACTCTTGTAGCCAATTTGACAGTTGTTGTGGCTCCTCCTCCTAAGATTATTTGTTCTCCCGAACTTGGGAAATTTTCTAGGTGTTCAAAGGTTTTGGTCTTTGAACCTTCTCTTGCAAAACCGGTTGAAAAGGTCCCAACTCCAATTTTCCTCCTGATCTTTGACAATGGAGATTGTCCTCGACTCTAGTGCACACTTTCACTCTGCGTGAAAACTTGTGCTACTCCTCCTGAAATTGTGAATATTGGAATAAGTTCACTTCTGCACACACTCCTTGCACTGTATCTCTTGACATTCTTCTCACTCAAGTTCTAAGGTTCAGTCCCTTTACTCCTTAAAGGGATTCTCGTGCCTTCTCGACAGCTTTTGTTCAATGCACACTTGCAAAGCTTACCGAGTATTCCACAACTCTGTGAGTACCTTCCTCTGATACTCTTTTCTTTGAACTCGACAAAGATTTCTTCTATGCATGCATGCACCTGCTCAATGCCCACCTGACAGAGCTCTACATAGTTCTTAGTGACTATGTTTCTCTATGCTTCCTCTGCATAGTTTCTCCTCTGAGGTATTCAACAACCTAGAGTCTTCCCCTGAGTTTTTATCAATATAGTGTGCCCTCCTGGCACGTTCTTTTTTGACTCCACAGAGTTCAGATGCGCACTCCTTGCGTTGGCTACATAGCCTCCAATGTTCTGTTGTGCACTCCTTGCACAACCTAAGAAACCAGAACAATATTTGAAACTCAACAAGATAGAGAAATCTATCTTCCTACTGTAGATGAAAACCTATCACATAAATATACACCATACATTCATAAAATGCATAAAAAAATAAAAAATTATGTGTATGAAAATCTGTTGTATTTTTCATTAATATGAAAATCTGATTACAATATGTGCAGGCTGGAGAACAACAAAGTCTCAAATCTCTCAAGCTCTCTCAAAGAACTATTCTACCTTCTATTCAGTAACAATACTCCTCCAACAACCACATTTAGGCATACCATGCATCTACATATACCAGAAGGTTCCTAGGGTTCCCTTTGACTACCTCTCCTATCGAAGTAACAACTAACAACTACTCAAGCTCTATTACATGAAAGTTTGATAGTGAAACTCCCAGAGCTCTCCCGATCATTCAGTTTTCGAGCGTTTCACTCTTCTCACATCATACATTCAAAACGGATATACAGGAAAACGACAACTTTTAGATTCCAAATAATTGAAAAAGGTGCGTTATGGCACTGAGTTTTCCCTCCACGTGGGATTTGCAGGCGATGCTCCTGCATCACAGTGCGTTAATAGTAACATGTCGCACCACTTCAACTGTGAAATCGAATTTTATCTTAGCGGTTCCCATCAATCCACCAAATGCCTAGTTTCGTAAAGACAACATCACCGATAGACTACATGTCAATGCTTTGGTAGACATGGTGCACCGATGCATTTGGTTTAACAAAGAGTACTGTAGGTTTGTGTGCTTTAAATTTTAGTGTTGCGGTACGTATTTGTTAACGAGATGATTTTTTAATGATAAAAGGACTTCATCGGTGTAGATAGTCCTACGGAACGCACTACTAATCAGTGCTATTGTTCTTCTATAGCGCATCAACTGTGGGGTGTATGAACTATTGGGGTTGCACCGATTTATTTTATAGATTTATTTGCAAAACAAATTAATTTTGGATTTTTTGAAATACATGTCATTTATATATGTATATGTTTTATAATTTTGAGTTTATTTCATCTTTAATTATGTGCCTAACAATATTCGTATGTGAATTAGAGACAACTATGATGAGAGACAGAGGAGGTGGGGTTACAATCGATCAAGAAATATACTTTTGTGTATGAGTGGGATTCCATGGAGAGGGGTAGGGAGGCTTACCCTCGCTCGATTTCACAACATACTCATGACCTTTTGATGTATATTGGCCTCTTGAAGTTTTATCAGGAGGGAAGATCCCTTAGGGGGAACTTTGTATTGTTACAATAGTTGATCCGTCAATGGGATCATGGGAGACAGGGGTTCAAGGTTATTTCGGATATGTGGTATCATCCCACAGAGCAGGAAGTATATTTTATCACTAGGTTGTCTATGAGGGGGGTGCATTTTCCCCATTTCCCTGCACTACCACCTGGTACTGTAGGAGAGACCGAGTTGGAATATGTGAATAGATATGTTAGTTTAGATATTACTTCAGCTTCAAAGTTCTAGGTTAAAGGTGGTCAGCTGCGGATAGGTGAATTTGAAAGAGAGGATGTTAGGTGCCTCTGTTATATGATATCATCATTGTCATAGAATATCTATGATTGGTAGCACACTATTTTCCCTATGTTGTATTATGTAGATAGTTTATTTCAGGAGCCCCGATTAATTAGGTGGGAAGATGTTTCCTTGAGACAGTTTTGTTGTGCATTAGATCATTGTTGCTCTGTTTTTTCTGGGACAATATTCTTCCCATTCGTGTCTAAGTTGTGTTAGTACTGTACTTGATCTAGTCATTAGTGTGCACACTAGTTGAGATTAACGGGTTGAAACTCAAGAGAAAGAGGCTGAGAGGGAACCTACATAGCTCATTAATCAAAGGAGAAGTGCATATGGTCGAGACCTAGGAAATTTACACTAAAGGATTAATCCCTAAAGGCCCGAGGTTTAGTATCAAACACTCAAGAAAATATCAGGAGCATAGAGGTGTCTATCACATCCAAAATAATTTTAAGCCCCACCCAAATGGAGCCATGTCATATAACCAAGCCTTAAGGAGAAAACATGGGAGAAGGTGCAATATCGATCATCCGATGACTACAAGTGAGTCTCATCAATGACTGTGTATGCGTGTTACATCGTAAAGGAGTTCGGGAGCTAACAAAAAATTGGGGCACGATAGTGGTTTTCATGAGCTACATGGAAGAAAATTAATGGTGTCGTATGGTGAGATACGAAAAGATATCAATATTATGACAAACAAAAACCATTTTCAAGAAGTAGTATTGGTCTTGGCGAGCAATTTTTCTCAAACATAAGAAACTATAAACTAGGAGAAGGAGCTCATTTTTTTGGTCAACACTTTAAGGAATTTAAGAGTATCTTATACCCAAGTTGTTTGATCAAAGATCCCCTCAGACACAAACCAATTTTAAAGGTTTCATGTTGCAAGGGATTCATCCCCTGCATTATGATTTAGTCTGTGTTTCTTTTTTCTATGTATTTGCTCTTATAAAATCCATCCCTCACATCTCATCGCTTCTTGTATCAGATCCCCATTAATAAAAGCTCGAGGAGCAAGTTTTATGACATGTACAATGTAACTGCATGTTTTTTAGATTATGATATTGAAGTGATTTCCTCTGAATGTATGACCACTTCATGTCATTTTTTCTTGTATTTAATGATGTGTAGAGGGTACCTCCATGGATTTAAGTGTGTGAATTTTTTTCCTTTTTGATGCATAATTTAATGATTTTTTACAATTGTTACAACTACTAAATTCTTAATTTATCAACACGTTATTCTTTCCATGGGCTGTGAGATTCACCTTAAAGCTGCCTCACATGTCTATTTTGTATTTCTTCTGAATCAGCCCCTTCCAAAATTAAATCAAATTGTTTGAAGCACGCATGGACACATTCCTCTTTGTGTTGAATGTTTTGATATTGGTTCTAGTATTGTTTGAGGGTCTATATTTTTATGTGTGTGTGTGTGTGTGAGAGAGAGAAATTTACCCAAAATTTGCATATTTTTTGCTGTTAATCAGCATGGATTTAAGACTCGCTCTGGGTATTATCCCTTGGGATTCCTCAGCATAGTTCCATTTACAGTCTGGAACATCTTGAGGGTCAACATCCGAAATGGCATAATTATTGGGGAACAAAATTTGAAGGTATTTTTCACTCCGGATATGACATTGCAAAATATGGTACTCGAAGGTGAACGAGTTTTAGACACCTGGTTGTTAGTTATTTCACCCGGCGACTCCAAAAAAAGAATATATGGCATATAACAGAAGCTATATAATAAGTAAACTAGATCCTGAGTGTACTTCAATATACATACACCCTGAGAATCTCGTGGCCTGGAGAAATCTCAGAGAACGTCAAATATCTTCATCTCTAGGTAACCCTAATTTGGAAACTTCTACTTTGGTTGTTCATGTAGGTAGTGAATTTGTGGAGCTCATTGATATTCCTATTGAGTCTAATTCTATTACCAAGCTACCTCTTGAACCCTTAATAGATATATGGAATTCACCTCTTGGATTCTGTTAAGAAGTGAGCTCTTCCTTTAAGCCATTTATGAGAAAACCCATAAACCCGCCATATGTTGAAGCCCATAACATTATCTTGCAGAACCTTGTGGCCAATTTAGGAGGAGGAAGGGCTAGGGGAAATCAATATCCCCCACCACCCTTAAAACCTTGGTTCATGGATATATTTGGCCCTTTAAATCTTCCTCCTCACATACATGGCCCCCCTGAAAATTACTAGAAGTTGCTACCCAAGTACAATAGTGAACTATCCCTATCTGATGAGGAACACCTAGATGCCTTCCAGGATTTAACTGATAACCTATTCGTGGAGCATGACAATGTCTTCATGACTTTTTTTGTCCAAACCCTAGAGGGAGATGTCTGTAAATGGTTCAAAGAACTCCCCATAGCCTCTATTGACAGTTGACGGGATCTCAAGTATGTATTTATGAAGCAGTGGGAATAAAAGAGGGACAACTTGTATTACCTGACTGATTTTGGATCCCTCAAGAAGAAATAAAATTAGTTTGTTGTTGATTTTAACCGAAGATTTAACAAGCTATACAAGAATATTCCAAGATATATAAAGCCTTTGCAACAAGCATCCAATATCACATATGTTGGGGCTTTTGATGCTGACTTTTCCATGTCATTAAGAGAAAGAAGAGCTCCCAATTTGTTGATAATGCAAGATGATGCAATAGATATTAAGGGAAATATGATTGCATAAAAAAAAATGAAGAAAATTTTTGATCAAGCAGAGAAGAAGAAAATTAAGGAAGACTATGATCCTTCAGATTCAACCAAACATTCTCATGAAGCTCGAATGGATGAAATCTCTACACTAATAAGAAATCTAACAAATAAGATGTCTAGATTTGAGATGGAGAATGGAAATTATAACAATGTTCCTCAAGAAGGTGGGATGAGGAACCCTAATCAGTTTAGGAGGCCTTTCAATCCTCAACTCATGAGGAGAGAAAGAAGAAATGATGAGCAGTCCATTTGGCCTCCTGTAAGAACTAATGATCAGAATAACCTGATAGAGGAAGAAATAGATGAAGGATATGTTGATAACCTAGAATATATACATATGTTGCAGGAGGAAAATAATACCATGCATCTAACTCAGAATGATTATGAAGATTCCCTAAGCACCAAGAAATGAATCCCCAAGAGTGGATCTAATGGAGAAGTATTGTCCTCTACTTAGTACAGGATGTTTGTTGATGCTTTACAAGTTGAGATGCATAAAAAATATGATCTCATACCTAGACAAAACTTTGTTAGCCAGGACGACCATTCTCAGCCTAAGAAGCTTAACCCAAGTCTTTCTATGGATAAAGTCAAAGAACAAAAAAATATCATCAAGAGTGAAGAAGCTGGTGAAACTTCA
>WSFP011576291.1:0-10619 GCA_009831015.1 Picea engelmannii
TGATACCAAATGTTAAGAACCAAATATCAAAATAGAATAAAAAATTTAGAATAAGTACTCAAAGCCTTGAAAAAGAGATAAATTCAGATAATAAGCCTCTTCTATGGGGAAACCTCCTTATACATCATATGAATTCAAAATTACAATAAGATTCCAAATGAAAATGTCTCCTTGGTATATATAGGAGACTAGGAGGTAAAATTACAACTAATGGACCCAAGACGACATAAATAAAATAGCAATACTAATGTAATATGCCCCAATTATGGGGTAATGTGCCACGAATTAGGGCTTAGCAAAGAATGTACCAATATCACCAACATACCATCATAGGGTATGTGTCTCAACCATGTACCAAACCATAAACCTGTACCATACCAAGCATCAATCGTGTACCACAACCTGTACCACAACAAGTGCATCAACCATGCACCAACACATGTACAAAACCGTGTATCAACCATGCACCTCAACCTGTACCAAACCGTGCATCAACCATGCACCTCAACATGTACCATATGCCTCAACCATCAACCATGTATACCAACCATGTACAACAACCATGTGCATGCACATCAACACCATACCATGTGCCAACCATGCACATCAACCATGTACATCAACACCTATACCATATCATGTACCACATACCATATACCATGTAATGTATCTCAACTATATATCATATCACTCTCAAGCATACAATGTACCAAAAGATAAACCTCATGTATATGCCAATATCAGAAAGATGTGCCTCTAACAATGAACCATAACAACCATATACTAAGTACCAAGGGTATGTCTCAATCATGTAATAATGCCACTTCAACCATATGCAATCATGTACCATCAAGGACCTCCAAGACATTCCTTAAGCATGTGACATACCATCCAAGATAAAAGCCTCAAACAAATACATAAAAGACATACCTTTACTCATGAAAACCTTAAGCATACAATCTTAGATCATGTAGCAACTGTGTTGTACCATCAAACCTTGTTGCAACTCAACCAACCATTCTTTTTAAAATATTTTCCTCAGATCCGTGACCTATCCTCCTGTAGCGTACAGATGTACGTGACTTTTCCTCCTGCAGCTCACGTATGTACGTGACCTATCCTTATGTAGCTTGCGTACAACCTCAAAAAACTAAGGTTACCATTTTTCTCAACTCTAAAACTTTAGCTACTTCAGGCCTTCGCAACTTCAGAAAAATGTCGTCACATTCAACCTCAGATTCACTAATTGATTTTCCAAAAGATAGACCATACCACTCATAAGATAGATATTCAATGTAATTGTGTGTATCCAAATGAGAGACTCTTTAAGGTGTATTTATACTTGTTCTAGGTAACCTCTTTCCTTTTTTTAGGGGTTTCTTGTTACAACCACTTTACCCTTTCACCAAGAATTGTAACCAACTAGGGGCTTCTTGACCACTCTTTGGGGCTTCCAACTTTACAAGGCCATATCTTCCAAGATAACTCTCTAAGGTTTGACATCAATGACAACCAATTGTCCAACACCTTAACTGGGCACCCCTTCCAGCAGTTGCTTCACATTATCTGGTTCTGATAAGTGTTTCCATACTTTATGCGTTGAATTGGGAATTAATGGTCGCATGCATGTATTTACTTATCTGTAATGGTTTCTGCATTGAAAAGGTTAAATTATGTATATGCGTTGGCTTCCTTGAGAACTTATGCTTCTTATTTTCCCACATGCTCTAGTTTAACTCTCGAATGTTTTTTCCCTAGGGAGATAACCCACAGCTCTGAGATAGGAGCAAGCCTCTTGGCACTGCTACCGTATCGGTAACCTCACGACTTTACGTCGCCCTATTTCAGAATTTAAGGTTCTGCGAATTAGGAAGGCATTTCCTTCAAACCAATAGCCTAAGAGACCTTGAGCTTGCGCCCACGGCCTTAACTAAAACTCGGCTAAGAGTAGAGCTCATAGCTCGAGAGTCATCTGAAGGTCCATGTGACCTGGGTCTAGGAACCCTGCGCTAAGCCCGAAAGGGGATAGTTCATAATGGTTTCAGAGTTTCGGGAGTTCGATGACTGGAATGTAAAAGTTCAAGATAGTCAAAGTTACCTGAACTCCCTAAGTAACAACAACCATGGATGAATAAAGAACCTGATAGAGGAGATGAATGTGAATTGTTCATCGGGAGGAAAACCTATTTCAGTCATCAGATCGACTCAAAGACCCACTGGATTTAAAATATCAAACATCAGTTGCTCGATTAGATTGATGGTTGGGAATCATTATGAAGCGCGAAGGTGAAATTAGCATACATGCTAGTTCATGGCCCTCAATCAACCAGTGACATTGATCTCATTGGGGATGGGAGATCAACGACCATGATTAGATAGAGTCAGGCGAGCGCTTCCAAGATTGCGGATATTGGGCCCCGCAATCACTATGAACCGTCGATCTGTGAACGAAGATCTATGGTGGGGAATCATTGTGGAGCGCGAAGGTGAAATTGGTGGGAGTGCTAGTTCACAGCCTGCAATTCACCAACGTCGCTGATCTCTTCAGGGTGAAGGATCAACGACCACGATTAGACTGACTTGGGTGAGTACTTTTCAGATTGTGAAGATTGAGCTCTTTGATAAAGAGCGAGCACGTTAGGGCTCCACAATCACTGTGAACCATCGATCGGTGAAAAAATTGGTAGTTTTCATATCATGATTGTGAAAACCTAAGTGTAGTTGAAATGTTATCAGATCGGAGCCACAAGGGCACGTTTCTCCCTTGACCTAGCTACATTTCATCCCATCGCACATGCATACCTTGCACACGTGGTTGGTGAAATGACTGGGATTCTGGTAGTCTGGGACTTCGGGACTCCGGAGGAACATGAGGAGTGAAGTTCTGAAGTGCCAAAGTGTCGAAGTAGATCCTATTCATTAGCACAGGAAGGTATGTGGCAGTAGATTGTTGACTCTAGAGAAGAACAGTCTGGAGGAATGCAAGGAGTGAAGTTTTGAGGTGTTGAAGTCCATCGGAACTGTCCGTTGGGAGGAGGATGCGTAGCGCTCGATCTGTAACTCTGGGTATGGAGCACTTCAGAGGAAAATGGCATTGGAATGTTTGAAACTCCCAAATATCGAAGTCCTGAATTGGATCACAGTCGTCAATCATGAAGGGACACATGGTGCTCGATCTGTAACTTCGGGTACGGAGTGCTTTGGAGGAAAAAGGCATTGGAATGTTTGAAACTCTTGAACGTCGAAGTCCTAAAGTTGATCACATCCATCGATTATGAAGGGATGCATGGAGCTCGATCTGTAACTCCGGGTATGGAGTGCTTCGGAGGAAAAAGGTGTTAGAATGCTTGAAAATCATGAACGTCGACATCTCGAAGTGGATCACAGTCGTCGATCATGAGGGACGCACGGCACTCGATCTGTAACTCCGAGTACAGTGTACTTCGGAGGAGAAAAGGCTTGGAGTGTTTGAAACTCCCGAATGCCAAAGTCCCGAAGTGGATCATAGTCATCGATCACTAGGGACGTGTGGCACTTGATCTATAACTCCGGGTACAGAGTACTTCGGGGAGAAAAGGATTTGGAACGTTCGAAAACTCTCGAACGCCAATGTCCCAAAGTGAATCAGGGTCTTTGAAATCCCTGAGGACACGTGGCATCGGATTGTGAACTTCAGAGATTTTCCACTCCAGAGGATTCGTGCGGTGGTTGTCTTGGCCTCTGGTGATAGCTCATGGTCATATACAAGTATAGAGGGATGGAAGAACCCGAAGAACTTAGGAGAGGATTTATGTCATCTCTAAGCTCGGTTCGGATCATGGAGACCATGACTGGAAACCTCTAGAAGAGAAGAATGGATTAGAGACCCCGAATGAGGGGGTTGATTTTCTTAAGAAGAACAAAAATTTTACGCCCCACCTTGGGTCTGTTACAAATTAGTATCAGAGCATGGTTACAACACTTGGCCTTCTTGGGCTGAGGGACAAGTCACTTAAAAATCATGTTTAATGTAAATCTTAAGGGTGACACCCCTACCTTACCTATTTCCTAAAGAATCTGGTTAGACTATTACTAAAGAAAACAATGAAAAATTTCTACTGTGTGTGTATTTAAGAAAATGAAATATGTGTTTCTCATGAACTACTAGAATGTTAGCTAACAGTAAATCTTCTTTCAGCACTCCAACAGTCAGTTAATCATGGGAAATCAAAATCATAAAGGATGGTGACGCACCATGAAGTGGGGGAGGGCTCCCACAATAGAGATGAAGAGTCTGATGAGAGGAGGGCGGTGGAGACCCCTCCATATCTAGTTAAAACTGTAAGGAGCCTGATGGGTGTTTTATATGCACTAAAAACACACTAAAAGCCCTCAATGAAATTTTCAACACGGGGTAAGTAAACTTAGAGTTGTAGCAATATATATGCCAAGGTATAAGGGTTGTTAGTATAGTCTAACTAAGGAAGTGGCTATCTAAGGGATAATCTATTCAAGCAAAAACTACTAATGATCAAACCCTACTAAGGAATTCAAACTATTTACCCTAAGTAACCTTTGGACCAAGGATCAATGGATAGTTCTAAGAAAACAAATGAAAACCCTACTTAAATCAAACTAGTTCAATCATAATAATAAGCAAAAGAAAACTATTTAAGCATAACAATAAGCAAAAGAAAAATCTAATAAGCAAATAGCAACAGCAAACTACTTCAACTAGCCTACTTAAATTCAATAAGCAACTATCCTATGAAAGCAAGCAAATAGACAAGCAACTACCATATCAAAGAAAAATAGACAAGTAAGAAAAACAACTATCTAACGTATGATATCTAAGTAAGCAAAGCAAAACAATTTTATAGAAAAGACCTTTATGGATTAACTTATTTCTAAGGTATGAATTTAAAACCTAAGTTTTGACACTAGAAGAAATTAAAAACAAATGGAGAAAACTACAGATAACCATGCTATCAACCGCAAAATGAAACCATAGTGACTGATTCATTTTGGGAGCTAAAATTTGGCTCCAACTGGGATGGATACCTCCCTGTGAGGTCACCAAGAACCTAGTTAGACTCAGTAGCCTTTATTACAATTTAAAATTTTGAAAAATAGTTTTGCTCAGTACCATTGGGCATGGAGTTATTCAAGTGATAAAAACAAAGAAAACAGAACTGAAAAGAATGTGTACAAGAAAAGCCTTATGAAAAATAGGTCTTTAGAAAGCGCCCGTTGAAAGGGCCACTTGCTACTTCCTCGCCTGCAAGATTTTGGAGAACAAAGGTATAGTTCTGTTGAACTATTGTTATGATGAAAGGACATGCCCAGAGAGAATCAAATTTTCCGTGTTTCCCCTTCTCTTGTCTTACTGCATCCCATTTTAAGACCAGTTCCCCTGTTTTGAAAATATTTGTTTTGACTTTCTTGTCGAAAATCTCCTTCATCTTTTCTTGGTGTAATTCTGTCTTTTCGAGAAGTTGCTCTCTATCTTGCTGCAACTCTACCAAATTATGGATTCTTCGAGTTAAATCACTTGGTTCAGAGTTAGTTTCTTGTAAAAACTTTGCAACTGGCAGTGCAAGTTGAATAGGAAATATGGCTTCAGTACCATATACCAACTTGAAGGGGGATGTACCAATTGACTTTTTATTTGTAACCATGTCAGCCCACAAAGAAAATTTTAGCTTGGAATCCCATCCTCTGGTATTTTGTTCAAGCAACTTCTTTATAATTCTGACTAAACTCTTATTCGATGACTCAGCTAAGCCATTTCCTTGTGGATAGTAAGCAGTGGAATGTACTAGCTGAATTCCCAGCTCTTCACATAGTTTTACCAAGTGCTTATCTTTGAATGCAGCAGCGTTATCAGTGACTATTCTCTTAGGGCAACCAAATCTGGCGAATATGTTTTCTTGCATAAAATTAATGATGACAGTATGATTGGTGTTCCTGGTAGGAATAGCCTCAATCTACTTTGTAAAATAATCGGTGGCAACAAGGATCCATCTGTGCTAACTACTAGAAGGCGGGTGAATCTCACCTATGAAGTCCAGACCCCATTGCTAGAAGGGACCTTTGACCACTATAGGTCTGAGGGGAAGAGATTTCAGTTGTTGTTTGCCTTCAAATATTTGGCACTTGTCACATGTTCTCACAAACTCACACACATCTGAAAATAAGGATGGCCAATAATAACCAGATCTTAAGATTTTATGTGCGGTAGTCTTCCAATAGTGATGTCCTCTGCATTCACTATTATGGAACTCAATCATGAACTTAGTTGCTTCCTCTTGGTTTATGCACCTCAATAATAAACCTATTGGATTTTTCCAGAACAATAAGTTTCCATTGATGCAAAAATTCATGGCTTTGATCTTTAAAGCCCTTCCTTGTGTTTTTGTCAAATTTGCAAGGATTGATAAAGTTTGCATAAAATGAATAATGTGACTGTACCATTTGCAATTATCTAGGTGAGCTGAGACCTGCATTTCCTCAATTCTTTTATCCTCTAAAGACTGAAAATTATCTGCATTAATACTTACCAAATTTATTTCGAGCAGTTTACAATTTTCTTCTCCAAGAAGTTTGGCAAGGCCTTGACCTTTCACAAGTTTTGTCGGTTTAATTTCAACATCAAATTCAATTAACTTTTCTATCCACTTACTCCTTTTCCCATCCATGTCGGGTTGTATAAGCACATCTTTAACTGAAATGGAGGGTACGTAAGCTATTACCTTGGCTTGAAGGATGTAAACTCTGAAATCTTTTAATGACTTGATAAGTGCATATGCTTGTTTCTCCAATAATTCATACGTCACCTCTGCATCCCTCAAGACTTTACTGAAGAAGGCAACCGGTTGCTCTTGATCATCGGCATTTCTCTGCAAGAGTATTGTTGCAATTGTTTATTTTGAAGCAAATGAAAATATATAAAACTCCTTGGCGAAGTCGGGGCTGATTAAAACAGGGGTTGTTGTAATGGCTTCTTTGATAGCATTGAATGAGTGTTTGGCTTCTTCAGTCCATTTTACTTCGGAGTTCTTTCTTAACATAGAAGTGATATTCTTTATGAGTTCTGCAAAGTTTTCTATAAACCTCCTGATAAAGTTTATAGTCCCAAGGAAAAATTGAATGTCTTTCTTTGATCTAGGAAGAGACAGATTTTTAATTGCTTCTACTCTTTTTGGATCGATTTTCACCCCATCAGCTGAAACAATATGTCCAAGTAATTTCCCTTCCTTAAGGGCAAAATTTCATTTTTTTGGATTGAGAGAAATGCCATACCTTCAGCATTTTAGGAATGTCTTTTTTAAGTGTTGCAAATGATGTTCATGGCTGCTCGAAAAAACAGTGATATCGTCAAGATATATCATGACAAATTTATCGTTCTCCCCAACGAAAGCAATGTCCATCGCCCTTTGGAATGTCACTCATGCATTCAACAATCCGAAAGGCATCTTTTCGTACATAAATGTACCCCATGGAGTAGTAAAGGCAGTCTTTTCTTTATTGTCTGGATGGACAGCAATCTAATTGTATCCAGAAAACCCATCAATAAAAGACATCACCTTTGATCCTGACACCTTCTGCAAAATATGTTCCATTTTGGGCAGAGGGTAGTTGTCCTTCCTAGAGAACTTATTCAAATTTTTGACCGGCACAAGATTTGCAATCCATTCTGAATATCTGAGAGGTATGATAATGTGGGCATCCAATAGTTTCTTGATTTCCCTTTCCATTGTAGGCAACAACAAAGGATTAAAAGATCTAAGTTTCTGCCTAAATGGTTTGGTATCTTTGTTTAAGGGGATCTTATGATGAATTACCTCTGTGTTGAAAGTCTTCAAGTCATCATATTGCCAAGCAAATATGTCAGCAAAATCCTTTAGCAATTCCCCATAATCAGCCTTTTGTTTTTCAGTCAAATGTGAAGCTAAGTTGACATATTTAGGATCATGTTCACTGGCTACATTATACTGCAAAACTTCTTAATATTTTTCCGTTTTTTCCAATTTGACAGCTACATCATTGTTATAAAAAAGCCTTTCTAAAGGGACCAAACCTTTAGGAATTCTATTGGTGGACAGCTGTACTATTTCATGTGCTGCGATTTTTCTTCTAAATTTTGGCTTCTCAATTTCATCGTCATGTTCATTCTCCTGATCAATTTGCAAGTCTGCAAACTCATCTATTACTGCAAGAAATCTAGTGAGTTCAGCATCGTCTTCGAAAACCTTCCAAAATTTTACATTATCAGGGAGGGATGGCCTATACTTAACTTGAATTTCGTAATTCAATTTATGAGGCAGAGGAGGTATGAAAGCACAGGCCGACACAACTAATGAATCGGCCAATTCATTCATTACTCTGGGTACATATGAAATTTTAAAATCTACAAAAGTATGAATCGCCCTCAAAACTTTGTCTCTATATGCTTTCAGCCTGACATGTTTTGCTTGAAAGGACTTATTTACTTGTTGAATGATTAAATATGCGTCTCCAAATACATGTAATCTTTTAATATCCATCTCTTTGGTTGCATTTAACCCCAAAAGTAGTTCCTCATACTCTGCAATATTGTTAGTCACTTTAAAATCAAGTTTAAAGGACAAATGAGAAGTTTTCTTAGAAGGGGAAATCAATACCACCCCTACTCCTGCTGATTCTTTGGTACAAGCACCATCAAAGAACATGGTCCAAAGATCGTCCTATGCTGCTTCTGTGGACTGAACTGCGGGCTTTCTAAGCAGCAATGCATCTGGTAATGAATCATCAATTTGTAAAATAAAAGATCCCATACCTGTGTCGACAGAATAGATAGGATGATTGGATGGATTTTGTTCGTCACTGATTACATATGCTAGTTGTGATTCCCTGTATAACCTTTTTTTTACCCCTACAAAAATAGGGATATTAGCATAGGAGAGATCCATTTGAAGAGTACCACCTAGCCTCTTCATCCATGATCTTGATAACAGACATCCAAATTTAGGTGGTATGTCTGCCACTACTATATCCATAACCATAGTCTTCATGGACGCTTGGGTTAAAGTTACAGCCAAGTCCTTGATCATTCCAAGACATTTGACTTTTCGAGAGTCAAAAGAGAAAAGATCGTGGTAATACTTGGTGATCTCTAGCCCAAGCTCATCCATGACCGCCTTTGGCATCAAATTGTGAGAAGCACCGGAGTCCAAAAAACAATTATGTAATGTTTTCTCATGAATATTTAGAGAGATGTAAAAGGGAGGACAACTTTCATCTCTATCTTATATCATTTGGCCCAGAGTAATGGTTGGATTTTCATCATATATGTTGAGCATATCAGCAGAAGGGGATATAGATTTGGGATCCAGAGTTTTGAGGATATCCTTTTTGAATATTTCATTTTTCATTAACTCAAACAGAGGAATGGGAATTTTAATTTTCTGTATTTCGGCCTCAAAATTGAAAGAATATGGGACTTTATCAGAGATTTTATCAGAGACTTTTACCTCATTTAAAGGAGCTTTCTGAATGCTTTGTTGTTCAACAGGGGCTTGACTTTTCAGAATTTGTTGCTTGACAGAGGCAGCAGTCTTCTTTGGAGGAGCTGATGCTTTTCCTTTTGAGGGATCTGTTTGTTGATTCTCTGATGTCTGATCTTTTTTCTTAACAGGGGTTGTGCTCTTTTCGGGAGAGGCTGGTGCGTTCTGTTGGGCACTATCAGACTTAGATCAAATATTATATCTATTCTTATCTTCCGTCGTAAAAATGCCATCATCAGCAGAATTATCCTCTGTCTGTTCAGTCATCAATGCCTCTTCATAGTCGTGTTGTGTCAGATAAGATTTCCATGTTTCTTCTCCAACACAATGAATATTATCTTCTCCATCTTCTTTATAATCACCTTCATCTTCATCCATCACGACATTCTGAAGAGGGGCCATTATTCTCTGATCTTCAGTAGGATTCTTTTCTCTTTGCAAAATCTGCGTTGGCTGATTATTTCTTCTGAAGTTGTTAGGATTTTGATTTGGGTTCCTACCTGCATAATCACAAGTGCCCCTTCCCTTTAAAGGATTCTTATTCTCAATATTGAGCTTAGATATCTCAGAAGTTAGAGACTCTAACATCTTAGCCATTTTATCTAACTTTGGGTCAGCACTTGATGAAGAAGAAGCTTCATTCCTTGGCCTTCTCCTATCAGAATTTCCCTTTAGCTTTTGAGAGGATAAAATATTTGATTCCACCTCAAGGGCAACATCTTGCATCAAAGATAGTGTAGGTGACCTCCTTTCTCTCAACAATAAACAAAACTCTAAGTCAAAAGCATCAGAATATGTGATTTTGGCAGAAGCATCTGAAGGTTTTATCTCTGCTGGTATTTTACTGTACATCTGATTAAACCTTTTAGTGAAATCAGAGACTAGCTCACCATTTTGTTTCCTTAGATTTCCAAATTCTGTGATATGTATACAAAATCTCTTATATCACCCCCAGTGTTTCAAGAAGGTATCATCCAATTGCTCAATTCCAGCTATGGAACCAGCAGGGAGTTCTTTGAACCATTTCCTAGCATGGCCATCTAAGCTTTGGACAAAAACTCGTGTCCAAACATCTTCCTCTTCAATATTAAGGTT